>ML277740.1:78317-108959 GCA_005239495.1 Nicotiana undulata
GGGGGGGAAAAAAAATTCTCCCCCCCCACCTTAAATTCCCCCCCCCCCCCCCCCCCCCCCCATGTCGATAATGTTCTGGCAGGGTACGATGTGATACAAGTTCGCCAACCCGGGTATTGCGTATTTTATGCCTACCCGTTCTTGGTGGGATACTCTCTTCCTCTTCCTCCATTAGCGAAAGAGTTCTGTAGTTTCTATGGCGTCTGCACGGTGCAACTTTCCCCTTACCTTTACAAAAAATTTCTTATGCTGACAAAGTTCGCAGAGTTAGCCGACTGCGATGTCTCCATCCGTCACCTGTTGCACCTCTTCTCGTCGGGTTTTAACAGGGGCATAATGATTCATCTTCTCCACTGCGGATCTAAGAGGCTGGTGGCGGGGATGGATGACAAAGCAAAACGCTGGTTCTAGTTCAGCTATTTCTTCATCAGGACCGAGCACGTAGTGGCGAACCCAAGTGGGTTCCCTGAGCAGTGGAACTTCAATCGTAAGTATCTTTTACCATCTGAAGTGCGTTTGTTTACCTATCTTCGTGTTTTTGACTCGTTCGTGTCTTTTCACTTTCAGCTGAGAGGCGTCCACCTTCTCTGGTCCAAGACATCGATGACTGGGTAGCTCACGTCCTGCCTCACACTGTGGGGATTCGTGATTGGACATCCTTCAACAAGAGGTTCGGGCCCAAGCCTTCAACAGGTAAGTTAGATTTCGGCCTTGTAACTGTTTAACCCTGTTGTAGCCAGTTGCTACTAGTTTATAGACACGGCTTCCTCTTCGCGTTAGGTCGACGGGCTTCCAACAAGCTCGTACCTGCATTTTGTCAGGCAGTCGCCTCAGCGGGGATGCAGTTCGTACTGGAGGAATCTATAAAGAGTGGTCATTCTCGGTCCATGTCATTAGTTGAATCCTGCCCACATGCGGTCGTTATGCCGGCTGAGACCTCTGTCCACCCAATTTCGCATCTGATCGATGAGTCGTCTCCCAGTGACGAGGAGGAGGAGGCACCACCGAAAAGGTGGAGAGTAGAGACAGGCAGGGTTGGCGCTGTCAATGCCGCGCATGAGAGGCCGATTGTTTTAGATGCAAAGTCGGCGCATCCAGTGGGCCTTGAGGGTGATCCTGTGCCGGAGATCACCATGGAGGAGAGGCCGTTGGAGGCGGAAGGGGATAGCACGGGGGACGAATGTGCACGGGCAACTGAAGTCGTCCCGTCATCAGCGGACGGGAGAGGTAAAACCGTCCTCGTAGAAGATGATGGGTCGGGATCCGACATTTACCCCGAGGAGGTGCGGGCATTTGAAGAGTGGTTCACCCGAGTCGAAATAAGGGCGGAGGGTCTATCCGGAACATTGTCATCCCTGTAGAAACCTTTTGGTTAACTTAGAACGGGTGGTTTCGGCCTACGCTCCTTTGTGCGCGGATTCTAAGAACAAGACGGTGCAGGCGCTTAAGTATGATGACCTATCACTGGGCATCTTCGGCATGGCCCTGCGAGTAAGTTTTCCTTCCGCGTTTTAACTTTGCCCGTTTCTTTTGTATTGTTTGCCTCTACTGATTTGTCATCTTTTATGTATTATACCCTTATTTTGGTGAATGAACGCGTCTGGCGGGAAGATCAAAGGATAACCCTCTACAAGAAGATGGAATCCAAGCACATAGAGTACCGTTCTAAGCATCAAATGCTGGTCAACTTACTTGGCGAGGACAACCAATTTCAGACGCTTCGTGATGAGCTGAAGCAGAAAGATGAGGAGCTGAGCGAGAAGGACACTGAGCTCATAAGAACCATTGGCGGGTGCAGTGTGCTTGAGGGGACGCCGAGAGCTAAAGAAGACGAGCTCAAGGTGATCAAGGGAGTGATGGCCGAAAATACCGACCTTTAGACTCAGGTGGAGTCCTTAAGGTGAGAAATTGAGCAGAGCAAAGCTAGGGACATCGGATTTAAGAGCGAGTTGACCGTCAGAGTTGAGGAGTTGGAGAGGGCTGAGAGGGTCAAGATGGCTGCCGTGGCGAAGGCGGATGCACTAAGGGTCAATCTCCACGTATGTAGATCCTAGCGGACTAGTGAGGCAGAAACGTCGGCGCTCAAGGAAGCGAGGTTCGAAGAGCGGATATGTGGTTTGGAGGCAGAGCTATCAAACCTGAACGAGCACATCGCTGCCCTAAAAGCTGAGAAGGCGCAACAGCAGGCCCAACCATCTACTTCTCATACTTCTACTGATCCCAGTGTGTCATGCGAATTGTATGAAAAGCGGGTTCATGCTGAGGCCCAACTTGATATATATAGGGCTCTGATATTGACCGGGAAGGTTTCTGAGGCGGAGTTCGAGGATGCTCGCATCAAGGCACGTGCAGCTCGCGACGCCTGTAGTTATGACGTTGGTGATGGCGGGGATGGTGCGGTGTGAAGTCTTTGTACTTGGTTTTTTTTTTTTTTTTGGCGTCTTTTGAGCCCTTTGTAAGATGTTTTTGTATAGGAATGATATGAATGGATCAATTTACTCTTTGTTGTGTATTTTCAGCTCTTTTTGCTTTTCTGTGAGTGTCCCCCTTTGTAAGAGTCCCTGACTCTCAGTTGATCTGAACGTCGTTGGTCGTTAAGACATTTGATCGAGGTGGAATATAACTTGATTCGAACGAGGCCGAATGTTAGACTTGAATAATAATTCGAGTGAGGTTGAATACAAGTTAGTTCGAACGATGTCGAATATAAGTCGATTCGAACAATGTCGAATACGGACTTGAAAAATTATTCGAGCGAGGTCGAATGTAAGTTAATTCGAACGAGGTTGAATATAAGTCGATTCGAACGATGTTGAATACGGACTTGAAAAATGATTCGAGCGAGGTCGAATGTAAGTTAATTCAAACGAGGTCGAATATAAGTCGATTCGAACGATGTCGAATGTAGACTTAAAAAATGATTCGAGCGAGGTCGAATGTAAGTTAACTCGAACGAGGTCGAATATAAGTCAATTCAAACGATGTTGAATACGGACTTGAAAAATGATTCGAGCAAGGTCGAAAGTAAGTCAATTCGAACGAGGTCGAATATAAGTCGATTCAAATGACGTCGAATACGGACTTGAAAAATGATTCGAGCAAGGTCGAATGTAAGTTAATTCGAGCGAGGTCGAATATACATTTCATGCCATGGAGTGGTGTGTAAACTTGGTGGTCATGTAAGAAATATCATATGTATTGCTTTGTTTATACATTCATTGGAGAGTATTACATGTTGTTGCTCAGTTCGTACATACATTCAAGAAATCCCAGTCTATCTAGTCCTTTCATTGTTCGACTTGGAGAAGTTTTTGAGAGGTCGGGCGATGAACCCATACTTAACTTCGAGATTCCCTCTTCGCCGCCTCGTTAAAAACTTTCCCGATAAAACCCAACTGGGACAAAACTCGGGCGAGGGAAAAAGAGTACGACTTGGAGGATGTCTATCCTTAGAAGTTGAAGTATTTGAGATGGGCGATGTTCCAATTACTAGGCAGTAGTTTCCCCTCCATTGTTTCTGGTTGGAAAGACCCTTTGTTTGTCGCCGTTGTGATTTTGTATGGGTCGTCCCAATTGGTTCCCAGTTTTCCTTCCCATGGGTCTTTGCTCGCTTTTATTTTGGCTTTGAGTACATAGTCCCCGACCTTGAGCCGCTTGACTTTGGATTTTTTGTTGTAGTACCGTTCTTCTTGTTGTTCATGAGCTATCATTCTTATGTAGGCCATGTCTCTCCGCTCGTCGGCTTCGTCGAGGCCTTGACTTCTTCTCTCATCGATACTTGACCCGCTCTTGTTGGAGTATCTCAAACTTGGTTCAGCGACTTCAACCAGTATTACTGCATCAGTCCCATACACTAGTGAATACAGAATTTCTCCTGTGCTTGTTTTTGGTGTGGTGCGGTATGCCCATAGCACTTCCGGTAGTATTTCCGACCACAGTCCCTTGGCATTTTCAAGCTTCTTTTTCATGATGTTCAATATTATTTTGTTGGAGGATTCCGCTTGACCGTTGCCTGCAGGATGATATGGCGTGGAAAGTATTCTCTTGATGTGCCATTTCTCGAAGAATTCGGCGGTCTTTTTTCCAATGAACTGGGTTTCGTTGTCACAACTGGTTTCTTTGGGGATGCCGAAGCGACATATGATGTTTCTCCATATGAATGTGATAACTTCATGTTTGCGTCTTTGGGCGAATGTACCTGCTTCTACCCACTTGGAAAGTTAGTTAGTTAAAACCAAAAGGAAATCGTATGTTACCTCGTCCCGCTAAAAGGGGTACGACGATGTCCATTCCCCATTTGATGAAAGGCCAAGGCGAGGTGACTGAGTGGAGATGCTCGCCCGCTTGGTGAATTATGGGAGGCGTATTTTTGGCATTGCTCGCACTTTCTGACGAAGCCAGCGGACTCCTTTATCATGGTGGACCAGTAGTAACCCGCTCGTATGAGGCATCTGACAAGGGCTCGATTGCTGGTGTGGGATCCACAGTGGCCTTCGTGTACTTCTTCGAGGATGCGTCTCGTTTGGTTTGGTACAAGGCATTTTTCCAGGGGACCGCCAAACGTTCTTTTGTATAAGTCACCGTCGATGATGTTGTACCTGGCCGCCTGCATTCGAAGCTTTTTGGCTTGTTTTTTGTCGGATGGGAGCAATCCGTCCTGCAAATATGATATAATGTGATTGCACTAGTCCCAAGTCATGTTTATAGTGCGCACCTCGACTTGGTTTATTGACGAATGGAGGAGAGTGACCACGTTTTCTTTTCTGTTTATGATCTTGGTAGCCGTTGCTACTTTGGCGAGGCTGTATGCCTCGATGTTCTGTGCCCGAGGTGTCTGGTCGAATTGGCATTCGTTGAACTCGGGAAGTAGCTTGCGAATCACGGCGTGGTATTTTTGCAGTCTTTGTTCTTTGATTTGGAAAGCCCCTGTGACTTGATTGACGACGAGATGTGAGTTACGTCGGAGGATGACCCGCCGTGCTCCGTATTTGAGAGCTAGTTTTAGTCCGCAATTACGGCCTCATACTCGGCCTCATTTTTAGACATATCGGGACACCGTGTGGACTGGCGGATGACTTCACCTGTCGGGACCTCGAGTATAAGTCCCAGTCCATATCATGACACGTTGGAAGCGCCATCGGTGTACAGAACCCATAGGTCGGGTAACTTGGGGGAAGTACTGGAGGCTTCCCATTCGACCTCAGGCATTATTTTGGCGCTGAAGTTGGCGACGATGTCAGCGAGTACTTGCGACTTTATCGTTTTTCGCGACCGATATATTATATCGTGCTCTCTTAACTCGATGCCCCACTTAGCCAACCTACCCAACAACTCGGGTTTATGTAGGATGCTTCTTAGGGGAAAGGTCGTGACCACCGAGATGGGATGGCATTAGAAATAGGGACTAAGCTTTCGTGAAGCTACGACTAATGCCAGGGCCGTCCAAGTAGATTCAGAGACGCTCACTGGGTTCTCCCTTGGCGAGCAGTGGGGGCGAGGACAAGTATGCCTTTAGTTCTCTTAGGGCATTGACGTACTCGGAATTCCACTGGAGTTCGTTGTCCTTCTTGAGTACGTTGAAGAATTTGTGGCATCTGTCAGAGGATCGTTAGATGAACCTTGACAGGGCGTCTATACGGCCAATCAACTTTTGCACTTGCTTCTTGCTGGTCAAATTTTCAGGTATTCCCTGTATAGACTTGATTTGGTCGGGATTAACCTCAATGCCCCTCTGCAACACCAAAAATCCGAGGAACTTTCCAGAGGTCACACCGGAGGCGCATTTCTCGGAGTTCAGCTTCATGTTGTATCCCTAAGTATGTCGAAGGCTTCCCTCAGGTGGTCGATGTGGTCCTCTTTTCTTTTTGACTTGACCAACATGTCGTCTATATACACTTCCATCGTTCTATCGAATTGCTCTTTGAACATCTTGGTTACCAGCCTCTTATAGGTTGCCCCTATGTTTTTCAGCTCGAACGACATGACTCTGTAGCAGTACGTCCCTTGGTGGGTGATGAAAGTGGTTTTTTCCTGGTCCTCCTCCATGAGTATTTGGTTGCAACTTGAGTAGGCGTCCAAGAAACTTAACAATTTATGCCCCGTTGTCGCGTCGATGAGCTGATCAATGTGAGGTAACAAAAATGAGTCTTTCCGGCAGGCCTTGTTTAGATCTGTGAAGTCTACGCACATGCGCCATTTTTTGTTTTTCTTTTTCACTATGACCACATTAGCGACTCATTAGGGGTACTTTGACTCTCTAATAGAACCATTGGCGAGCAATTTCTCTATCTCTTCGCGGACGACATCGTTGATTGCGGCATAGAATTTTCTTCTGATTTGCTGTATCAGTGGGTACAGTGGGTCGACGTTCAACTTATGTGTTGCGATTTCCCTCGGGATACCTGGCATATTTGCATGGGAGAAGGCAAACAAGTCTGCTTTGTCATTTAAAAATTTATGGAATTTACCTGGTTTTGTGAGTTTGTGGCCGATGTAGGCTTTTTTATTGTGGTCGCTTTCGTCTAGTTGAACAGGATCAAGGTCTTCCACTGTTGATCTCGTGGCTTCCACGACGTCGGGATCTTTGATGGCGTCCCTTTGTACGTCGTCCTCCGACCCCGACTTTGCTAATTTCTATGCTCTTGTGCCTTCCCCTTTTAACTGTTGAGTGTATGTACAGTCAGGGGCGGATCCAACGTGTTAAAAACGGGTTCCCGTGAACCCAGTAACTTTTGTCTAGATCAGGTATTTGTATTGAAAAAATCATTAAATATATAAGAATATTTAGCTTGGAACCCAATACGTTAATCCAATTTTATTGTATATTAACTTAAGATTTGTGTAGGAACCTATAAACTTAAAATTCTGGATCCACCTCTGTGTATAGTCTTGGGCGATGCGGTAGCACTCTTGGGCAGTGTGTTGCTCGTCGCGGATGGTGAATACTCCCCATGGGGTAGGGAACTTGATGACCTGATACAAGTTGGACGGGATGGCCCTCATGGCGTGTATCCATGGTCGTCCTATAATGGCATTATAGGTTGTTTCTTGATTCATGCATGGAATGTTGTTTCCAGGGTGACTCCCCCGGCCAGAACGGGCAATGTGATCTCTCCAGAGGTCCGTTCAACTGCATTGTTAAAACCTGTTAGTGTTATGCAGTGTGGTACTTTCTTATCCTCGAGTCTCATTTGTGTGAGAACTCTGGAGTGGATAATACACGCGCCGCTTCTGTCGTCTACCATGATTCAATGGAATATTCCTTTCTGTCTTTCTAAGACCATCCCAGCCCTTAATAATACCCTTATCTACTCGACCATGGCCTCGATCTTTCGCAGCGACTCCTCGCTATTAGACTCGGCTCGACTTCGGCAATAACTCGTTCATTTGCGTTCGCTGAATCTGGTCGAATTTTGACCCATACAGCATTGACGTATAAAGCATCAGTTATCAATACATAAAAGTTAAAATTATAATATAACAAATAGGCATAGAATCTTTTGATATTTTTTAATGAAGTGATAAGTAGATTCATTAGCATGCAATGTAAGGTCTCCACAAGTTGAATTGCTGTAAAAAGACTAAAGTAGATTCAGTTATCATGTAATGTTGTAAAGGTTTTCCACTAGTTGACTGCTTTTCGATGATAAAAAGACTAAATTAACCCTTCCACTTGCATGAGGAATCAGATTTTTTATTTCATGAGAAACGACAATGCTTATATAACTGGACCGTACGAATCCGTCTTTTCACAATTCTCATCTCATGGATAACCCTATGGTCAACTTTAAGGTTGAAAATAAAAATATGATTCGACTTCCATTAGCAGTAATTATCTATGATTATCCCCCACACGTTCTATGTTTATTATTACAAAAAGGACAATACCCAATTTAGCAAATTGACTTCTCATAAAACCAAAAGCTAAGTGGAGGTGTTCTCATATAATAATAATATTATTATTAGTACTAATTTATAAGATAAAATATTTATCTCCCATTTGATGATTTAAAAAAAGAGAGAGCACCAACACATGCGTATCGAAATCATGCGTACCGTTGGACTATCATTAATATAATTTCCAACAAAATTATTTAAGTTATCTTAAGTAAAATAATTTTAGCCCCAAAAGGTGAGTAGTGACCTGTTCCAATAAAACTCGAGCATTCAAAGGACAAAAAAAAAATCATATTCTATTCCATTTGATTGTATTGTCAGTTTCTCACGGGTGATTTTATTTTGTGTCTCACACAACTTACACTAGTTGTGTGAGTCTCTTTTTATATCACATACTTGTGGACCCAAACTTTTCTTCGAGAGAAGTTTGTAATTCTATAAATTAATGTTTCCTTCTCACAACAAGAATAGTAGCCTCCAAAATGTGATTTTTAAGAGAATCATGTTCAGGGAGATTATTCTCTCAAAAAATTTATTCTCTTTTTATACTAGTGATAAATCATATGTAAGTCGATTGATTAAATCATAATAAATTACTATGTCTAGTTTGGTATTTTTTATTTTTTTTTATATTCTGATTTATCGTCCATCAAGCTTTACACTATTAGCTTCCGCATACACCATATTATTTCGATCCCAACTAATTCAGAGAATTTTTAAGTAAAATTCGGATAAGTTTCTGGTTCAAGATGCTTCCAGAATTTATACTTGAATGTCTAAATCAGTGAAGTAATTGATAATAATGAAAGAATCCGGAAAAGAGTGGATGTGGGAAAAGGATTACAGTCTCTTGTGCTGCATTAAGTCTTTGTGACTATTTATAGTAACCATACTTATCGACGATAATGACCTTTAAATTAGTCGTAAAAATAATAATAATGGTGGCATCCTTCACTTGATCCGTACATGATATCACAGTAACTGGTAATGCTATCAAGTTCTGGAGCTCATATAAAGAAATCGCACCCTAAATTCTCCCTCAACTATTAATATTTTTGTCAGTTTCTTACTTAAATTATTCAACGTCTCCAAAAACTTTGTGAACTATATTGTCCTTCATACTAAAACTCTCTCGTTGCATTCTTAGAGGTGCGTCTAGTACACACTCCAAATTATATAAAAACGTGTCATGTGACACTACATGTGGCTATTTAGCCCAGCCTAAAAACCCCCATAAACTATAACTTTTTTTGTCAGTTACTTACTTAAACTATCTAGTGCCCCCAAAACTCCCCTGAACTATATTCCCCTATATATTAAACCATATGTTGAATTCTCAGAGATGCGTCTATCTAACTATATTAACTTATAGTTTGTACTAACTTTTTTTATGTAGTTTACTCATGATGTATTACACTCGGATAACTGATTAATTCCACGAGTTTAATTTGGCCTAAGTAGTATCTAATGTAATGGGTTAATTCAAGGTTTAACTGTGTTTGTGCTTTATACTACACTCCAATTGAATAATTTCTTATTTACATTCACTTTGTAGCACAATAAAAAAAATAAAGACATACAGTATTGCATTTATGAAAATTCATACTTATATTACATAAACAAGATTACACAAGATGAAATTTTGCAAATAAGAAATTAATCCGCCAACAACTATATTCTCTGATTCTAAATTATAGAAACAGGTTTAAGAGATTCAACTTTATTCTCTACAACAAGGCGTTGGTTTAATAAGAAGATTTAAATAGATGTTCTTTTAACAACATGTGTCAAAGACATGAAAAAAGACTAAAAAACAGAAAAATAAATCATTTTGGAGAAATAAGAGAGTGAGAAAGTTTTTTAAAGGAACCCCACATGGAGAATAGAAGAAAAAAGGTGAAAAATACAAAGGAGAAGGTGAAAAAATAAAAAATAGAAAAAGGTTAAAATAAGGAAGAATGATGGATATTAAGGAAATAAGGAGAATATTTAAACCAAAAGAAAAGTTGAAAAGTGGTTAGGCTAATTAGCCATCACATTCGGTAAGTTGGCCATTTTGATGGCTTTTTTCAGCCGCCACGCGCTTCCAAGCGAGTGTGTACACACGTTGTGCCAGGTAACCAACGAGGAAGTTTAGATATGATGGGTAATACAGTTCAGGAGGGTTTTGGTGATATCAAATAATTTAAGTTGGAAACTGACAAAAACGAAATAGTTTAAGGGGGTTTTAGGTTATTACCTCCATTCAAATATATAAGGTGATCGACTTTTAGCATGACTATTGGCATGTTTGGCCAAGCTTTTTTTTGGGCCAAAAGTATTTTTGGCCAAAAATTAAGGTGTTTGGCCAAGCTTTTGGAATGAAAAAAAGTGCTTTTGAGGAGAAGCAGAAGCAGTGTTTGAGAAGCAGAAAAAAGTAGCTTCTTTCCAAAAGTACTTTTCTAAGAAGCACTTTTGAGAAAAATACACTTAGAAGCAGTTTTCAAAAGTTTGGCCAAACACTAATTACTGCTCAATAGTGTTTTTCAAATTAATTAGTCAAACACAAACTGCTTCTCACCAAAAGCACTTTTTTTAAAAGTACTTTTGAAAAAAACACTTCTCAAAATAAGCTGATTTCTCCTTCAAACCATATAACTTACGCGTTATTAGCGAAGCACCTATCAATCCTTTCTAAGATGAGGCAGGACCTATTTTTGTAACGCTTGTTAGACCAAGTGTATTTGCTACCTTTGAATCTTAGGTCTACAAGTTGGCAATTATTAATACAATTCCAAAATAGGTTGCTCTTATTTGTGTTGACGGGGTTGCCCCCAAATTTGTCCCTAGCTTTCAAGACTTCGTTGAAATCTCCACCCACAAACCAACTTCCACTAAAGTTCTTGGAAATATCAATTAGGTTGTCCCAGAGAGTCTTTCTAACCTCAATAAAATTACTAGCATAAATTGTCGAAATTAATCAAGGGTGATTTGAGGGGAGTACCTTGACCATAGCATGAATACCTTGTGGTGTTGCTGCTACTTCATCTACCTGGAGGGAGGATTCCTTCCACATGATGATTATACTTTCTGGGTGGCCTACTGTTGGGAACTGGATATGCATGTCGTATTGTAGTTCCTCTATGAGCTTTTTGTCATCTGCCATCTTTGTTTCTAACAGCACTAGCAGAACCAAAGTAGCCACTCTGAAGGAGTGCTATTTAGGAATTAGTCAATTCATCATGAATTTGAGTTTAATATTTCGGGACACAAATAATCTGAATTGTACCAAATTTAAGATTTATAATTTATAATGTCAGAGCAAAATAAATACTGACTAGTTCCTAAATAACAACCCTAAAAATGATTGTTTGTGCATTTTGCCCCTAACTACACATATTATACTTTTACATTAATTATTTTTTAATTTAAACTATTGAGAAGGCTATTATTTAGGATAATTCTTCTTATACATTTTTTCTTGTTGGAAAATGTTATTGAAGAGTATTTGTTTGGAAACATATGTTGATCAAAAATTAAAATTTGCTTCTTAAGCCAAAAGGCTTTTAATTTTTTTTAAATACAGAAAGACTACTTTAAACCCACTTTCAACCAATGGGTCCTACCATTTGACACTTTTTTTTAATCAATCAATCATTTGGTATATCATTGTACGGTGATTTTTTGTAGTATTCCATTTAGCTTTTTTTCAAGCTCAGAGCCATTATATAAAGCTGACAAACCATTACCATCCAAAGCCTCAAAGAACCTTTTCTTTCTCCAAAACGCGCTTATAACAAACACATTGTCAAGTTGCCGCATTTCCATTTATAAGGTACTTCCCATCCGTACCCATTTTATAACCGATCGGCGATCCTAACTTGTTTGAGATTGAGACGCATCTGTTATCGTCCTAGTATGATTGGGATGAGAAACTCTACACTAATGTGCAAACAAGTATGGCCAAATTTGCTACACCTTCGAAATTTGCCTCAAAAGGACAAGGTTGTGTTTGTGATGGGAGTCACCGGCGCGGGAAAATCAAGACTCTCTATAGACTTAGCCACTCAATTCAGAGGAGAAATAGTGAATTCCGACAAAATACAAGTCTACAAAGGTCTTGATATTGCCACTAACAAAATCACACAAGAAGAACGTTGTGGTATACCACACCATCTCCTAGGCATAATTGATCCTTACAAAGAATTCACCGCCAAAAACTTCTGCAACATGGCTTCACTTGCAGTTAGCTCTATAACCGACCGCGGCAAACTTCCGATCATCGTTGGAGGTTCCAATTCGTTTATCGAGGCGTTTGTACACGACAACTCTCATCATTTTCGTACGAGGTATGATTGTTGTTTCCTGTGGGTCGATGTATCCATGAACGTACTAAATTCATTTTTGTACGAACGAGTGGACAAAATGACGGAGATAGGTATGATTGACGAAGTAAGAAACATGTTCAACCCAAAAAACACAGATTATACCAAAGGCATTCGTAAAGCAATTGGTGTACCAGAATTTGATAGTTATTTTCGAGCAGAATTATCAAATTCTGTTGACGTGGAGACGCGGGAGAGGCTACTAAAGGAAGCTATCAATGAAGTGAAGATCAATAATTGTATACTAGCTAGTAAACAATTAGATAAAATAAAGAGACTGATAAATGTTAAAGGATGGAAAATCCAAAGATTAGATGCAACAGAAGTTTTTAGGAGGAAACAGAGAAATGCAGAGGAAGAAGCAGAGGAAATTTGGAAGAATATGGTGATGGGACAGAGCATAAAGATTGTGGGTAAATTTTTATGCGAAAATAATAATAGGAGCAAAATGGTTTACAAAAATGATGTGACAGCCATTAAGAGAGCAGCAGCATCGGCCATAGCTCAATATTAGAGCAAGTTGTGCATTAATCTGAAGACCTTTACCTTTAGTCGCGTAATCGATCGCCAGTTTTGGGAGATAATTTTATTTTTATTGTATTTTTCACTGATCACTTTCGATTTTTAGTTTTTCACCATTTTAACTACATAAAGAGTGTAACCCTTACTGCTATATGGAACATAAAATAATTGACAGAGACAATAAGAGTGGTGAAGTACTAATGGCTGCTGCAGCGTTCACGTATTCTTCTTCTATTCCTATTTTATTTTATTGGGTTGAATTCTGAGCTGGTTACCCGTTCGGCGGAACCCACTAGCTTTGGTACTAAGTTGTATACATCTTTTTAAAAAATTATTAATTAAGTACAGAGATTAATTTAGAACTCAGTAACTTAAAATGATTAGAATCATGAACCCATAAACTTAAAATCCTAGCTCCGCTTCTGTGTTTATTGATGCAACAAAGGATGAATGACAATTCTTCAGTTAAGAAGTTCAAAAGCAGTTTATGATCATTTCCCGTGTTAATCATAGTTATTTCTAAGTCGTGTGTAAAATCAAATTATTTTATTGAATTTTTAAACAGAACCACAAAAGATGGTGTGGTTTAGGCAGACATTTATTCCTTTTTTGTTTTATTTTATATGATGGTATTTGATTAAGAGCGAATTTTAAGAAAAACAAAAATAATTTTCGCACATTCTTCTTTTTAGTCATTTTCTCCAACAAACCAAAAGAGGAAATTATCATATAAAATAGAATTGAGGAATAATAACCTACTATCACTCTATACACCACCAAGGAGTGTGATGGATAGATGAGATCCTTCCACTGTTAATTAGAGGTCTCGAGTTTATGCCTTGTCGGGATGCTTCTCCCTTTAATAGTTTCTAAACAGTATAATTCTGTTTAAACGAGCCAATAAATTTTAAATACCATAGGATTGTAAAAAAAAAAAAATACCCATACAATATTTTGTTGAAATTGGAGATAATTAGAAAAATGATGTAAGAGAATGAGAAGAAAATAAGAAAAAGATTCGATAGGGTTACTGCCATAGTCTCTCTTTAGGTATTGATGGTTCGAAGGAAATGATCTTTTCGAGCTCATTTATAATTTGAATAGAAGAAAATACTTCTAGCAGCAATTTTTATGTTTAATTTACTGATTTTCTGTGTTATTTTTCCTATCTCATGCAAAAAGGTTATATAACTAAAATAATATACTTGTATTAATAATAAAAGAAAAAGAAGAGCGTATATGATTAAATAAGTAAAAAAAAAAAGAAAAAGAATCACATAATTATAGTGTGTACAGCCACACATATGAGGTAGCTTTCATTTTCAACAAGTTATATCAAAAGGATAAGATCCATCGAATTTTAATTAGTTGGATGAGATTGCAAGTATCAAGAACAAAAAGAAAAGATCTCTCTTTTTCTGTGACTGGACATCATAACATAATATCAGTTGCACCACATTAAAATATATTACTATCATCAGAAATATTTACAAGTAATGCTTCTATTTATCTGCATGTGGAATTGTAACATTCAGGGCTAGGGAATTTTCCAATGTTACAAACTAATTAAAATGGCGTAAACCCTAACACTACCAGAATACATGAATATTTTGATATTAGTGAGAGTTCGCTACACACTAAATGTGACACTTGATAGAAGGGTGTGGAGGTCGAGGATTAAGGTACAAGGTTAGTAGGTAGTTTATAGTGTTCACCGATAGGCTTAGTAGCATACATTTCCCTTCATATTCTTAGATTTTTACGGTATGTGATTTTGTTCGTCTCAGGTTTTGTATTCCTTGTTGCTATTATTGAATATTATTTATCCTTTATTACGGTATGTGATTTTTATTGGTATTTCTTTTCCTTCCGTCTTTTTTCCTTCCTTGCTTACCTCTTCTTCTTCTTGCTCTTCCTGAGCCGAGGGTCTATTGGAAACAACTTCTCTATCTGCATTAGGTAGGGGTAAGGTCTGCGTACAGACTGCCCTCCCTAGACCCCACATGTTGGGATCAAACTGGGTTTGTTTGTTGTTGTTGGTCAATTATCATTGTTCACATTACACGACAATTTTGGTATTATTGGTCTAACTTCTTATTTTCCTTCAGTTATTTTCTTAAAGGATGTATTGGAATGAAAAAATAAGGTGGAAATAAACTCAAGTCAATCAAATCAATCAAAATCAGCATGTAATTCCATTCGAAGTCTCTTTTTTTGGCTATATTATGATACACTATTAGTCAAACTCTACTTTATTCCTCATGTGTGCTATTTGTGGATAGTGAATGAAGTTACACGATCTCATATTATTCTTCCTTTTTAATTTGAGGCCTTAATTATCTTCTTAAGTTTTCTAATATTTCTTTATAAAGTGCACAAGTCCCATCAAAGTTAGTAGTGGGTGGCTATATTGTCCTAATATGATATTTGACCATTTATTCAAATAACAGTGTATATAAACAATAAAATATATATTTGGTTGACTTAACAAAAGCTGACTTTTACCATTTACTTGCGCCAGATGTAGTAAAGCCAAAGAGAACGGGAGCTTTTCAGAATGATTGTGATCTTATTATATTATATGTATTCGTGTTTATTTTCTTAATGAGTACCGCCGCGTAAAAGGTATAGGTAAAAATACCAATAAAGGTTTTCTTAAATTTGGGTTCAGTGTTCTCAATGTTAGCAAACAAGAACCAAGAAAAGCTTTAAGCGTTACATATTTGAAGAGAAACATAGAAGTTACATAGAGCAGAGAAGGTTAGCATAACGTTGATGGAAACAGATACTACATCACTTTATTTATTTATTTCAACTACACATTAAAACTTTCATCAGCATTAAAACAAAATAGGTCACTATTACTTTTCTTTCTTTTTTTCAAATTTCAAGAAGCTATAGTTAACAAAGATAAACAATCACCGGTATACCATAATTCCTGTGAAAGGTTATTGTGAGATGGGGGGGCATCAAGGAAACTGGGGTAACATTTGAGTTTCAAACTTTATCCTCGAACCACACTCGAAAGTAACATTGCAAGATGCATCAACCACAACATTGTACTGATGTACAGGCCTAGAAAGGAAAGTAGGTAAGTGGACCAGCAGATCACAGACACATTCACTATCGACTTGTTTCATCCATCTACAGCACTCCTCTTCTACAGGAGTTTCCTGATGAACGTGGTGTCGTCCATGCCTATGTCTGCGTCGTCTCTCTGGAGGAGAAGGAGGTGACGGTGGTGGTGGAGGAGGTGATGGTGGAGATGGTGGAGGCCCTGGAGTGTATGGAAGCAATGAACATGCATGATTCACAAGTGCAAATTGAGAGGCACAAAGTGGACGAGTGACAATAGGTTGCTGAGGCACCCATTGGCTTCTTGATCCACTCGGGTGCAGCACTAGGAAAACCACAATCAATACTATCTTTGGTAGGTTGTGTATGTCCATCTCCCCGATTGACAAAACGTTCTGCTACTTGACACTTGAAAAAGAAGCTTTCAAGGTCTTTGTTATATCCTCACTAATAAGTAGTAAGTAGAAGTATCTACCTGCCACCAATCTATCTTTAACTTATATAGACTATAACCCTGCATTCACAAGCTTTCCATGGTATTCAAGTTAGGTACTGCCTTTTAGGTTTCATCAGCCAAAAAAATTAGAAAGACAGAAAAGAGTGTATGTACCTTATAGTAGAGCATATTAGGTCCATGGTTGAGAAAGCCTCTCTTTTTGTGTGAATGGTGCTTCTTTTTCTCAATGCAAAAATTGAGACAACTGAAAGCTTCCTAACTGTTACAAACAAACATGCATAAATAAATAAACAATAGAAGTACTAAAAATCCAAGCAATTACAATAAGTATTCATTTTTATAACATTTTTATCACCTGTTGAGGACTTGAGGGAGGAGATGGTATTAGCAAACTATTTATCACATTCAATATTTCTGATTTTCTTCCTTTTATTCCAAAGTTATTGGCAGCTGCCAGCTTGTTACTCTAGAGACTTATCGTTCCAAATAGGAGATCTCTATGAATCAGCAAAAGCATATAATACAAGGAATTAAGCAAAAAACAGTACCAGTTGAAAAACATAAAGACAAGCAAACTATAGGATTTATCATTCACAATCAGAAGGGCCTGGGGTTTTACTTCTAAGAGTGCTCAAATACAATAAGAATTTTTTTTTCAGAATTTCTATTACATTGGGGGATCAAGGAAGGGGACGAGGGAGAGCGAGAATTAAACTCATTTATTTTAAGCCTTGTGATACAAAGCATTGATTATACAGAAATGACTCTTTATTTCCTGACCCAATGTAGGTCAACATTACTGAGGTACAAATATGTGCTGCAAACCATAGGTAAACCCCTTAATTATGGACAAAAATTTGGAAAAGAAAAAAAGAAAGTGATGTATAGCAGGATCAAGGAGTTCCTATAAGGATAATATACTTCCAATACAAAGAGGCAAATGCAGCTACGTCCAGTCCTAAACAATATCTTTACGAAGTTAAATTTCAAATCGGAACTCCTCTAACATTACTCTACTTTAAAGAAACTTGGAAGCAAAAATATGAGATAGTTTCTGGTAGCTATGATGATGCCAGGTAATCCGACCAGTGCACATTATCCTCACAAAGGAAAAGTTTTAGACGGAGATTTCAATAACTACAACAAACAACAACGAATACGCCTCAACCCCAAATAGAGGGAGATCCGAATATTAACCAAACTAGAGGAACAAAGTCACACTAGTGCCGAACATTAGTACAAACTAGACCATTTCCCTGGCCCTTACCTTCTTTTTTTTGGCATAAGGGAAGGTGCTCAGAATTTCAGGAAAGGAAGATGAATATGTACTGATCATGATTAACTCCATCGCGCCAGACTTATCTTACAAAGAAATTAGCATCTGTAGCCTGTTCTCGGTCTGCAGGATGCTTATACTGAAAATTTACATCATATTAAACATCCCCTGCAGTTATTATTAGGCCCATAAGCTTCCATCCACATCCCTTGCTCCACGAAACATAACTATTGTCCGGTCATCGTATTGTCACCTCTTTCATCTGTTCAATCACCACTTGGCTAGATAATTAGCATGTGCTCCCTTGTCATACCCAATGGAGTAGTCCACAAGTGCAATTATTATTGAGAAACTGCAATCTTCAGCAATTTTGCTAATTTGGTATGATCAATGATTTTATCACATCAGATATGCTCCACTTCCAGGATTAGCGTTTGGTAGTCATCATCTCTCTTTATGAACTGAGTTTATGCTCCACTTCCAGGATTAGCGTTTGGTAGTCATCATCTCTCTTTATGAACTGAGTTTATGCTCCACTTCCAGGATTAGCGTTTGGTAGTCATCATCTCTCTTTATGAACTGAGTTTATGCGAGGCTGACACCTCGTTAACAAGGCATGTTATATTTGCAGGTCAACAACAGAATAGCATAATCCATATTACTCGAATTTATTATGAATTCTTCATCCTTGATGCTCAACTCTCCCTTCTAATGCTGCAATCGACATTGAATTAAAGATGCCTGCAAAATGCATTCAATCAGTTTCTTCTGTACAATATTTGAAACTTTTAACTTGTTGCATTAAGGCCAAATAAAATCTCTGGATACACGCTGGATCTTGCCTCCTTTCCACTGGAATTCTTCCTGCTGGACAGCTGGAGACCCTTCTTGTCAGTCATTATCCTTTTTAGGAGATAGTTTGTTGCTTTCGGGGTCTTGAGGCCCAGCAGGAAGAATTCCAGTGGAAAGGAGGCAAAATCTTAGGGTCTATCGGAAACAACCTCTCTACCTGCATAAGGTAGGGGTAAGGCTGCGTACTAACTAGCCTCCCCAAACTCCACTTGTGGGAATACACTGAGTTTGTTGTTGTTGTTGTTACTTTGTTGCATTCAGGGTGTTTTAAGCATAGAAAGCAATCCCCTGAGTGATTGGCATTGGACCATTCTTTTAAGATGCGGAGACATGAAACCTTTGTTGAGGAGCTATATTGTAGGTTTCATAGGTGCTCTCAACTGTTTGCAACTATTCACTGAACCATGCATGACGAACCAGATGAAAGTAACAATTGTTCAGGGACAAGATAGACCTAAAATCACATGAAAGGAAGTTGTCTCGAAAGACCTACAAATCCTTCGAATCAATACAGACTTAGCTAAAGATAGGGCATAATAGAAGAAAAGGATCCATATATGTGATACTTACTAGCTAGGAATAGGGTTTAAATTTGCTAGGAATAAGGATCCATAAATTTGTTGTTGTTGTTGTTGTTGTTGTTGTTACTTAATCAATACAATATTTAACTTATTTTCACTACTCTTATGTTATTTTGGCAATGATAATGATATGAGTTGATCTTAAAAAGAAAAGTGAGGATCCATATTGCCGACCCTAACTTTGTTGGGAATTGAGGCGTAATTGTTGTTGTATACAGGACTCATATCCAGCTTCATCTGCCATATTTTGGTGGATAAGATTTGTCATTTAATGAAGCTTTATAGGCACACCAGGAACGAAATTTGCTAAAATCAGGAAGTCTTGAAATGATTATCGGCTTAATAGTAAATGGAGGATAACTTATCAATAAGAAGAAGGAAAAAAATGTAACCAACGGATAAGGCAGTATTATCCTCCGTTATTGGTCATAAGAAGAGAGATGGTTAAGTTCTCATCATTTCATTTCAAAACCATCATATCAGCAACTCTTACAGCCCTTAGATAATGGAAGGGAAACAAAGAAGAGTAGAAACAAGAGACATCAGGGTATGGAGAGTGTGGGGAAAGAGAGAGATGCATGCCAAAGAAGGTCTATACAAATTAAGACTCTGTTGGTCTCAAAACATGTCGAGAAGTTGTCGGCTTGAACTCCTTTTCAAGAAAAAAAAAAAGGGAGATTGTCAGATTGAACTTAAATTCTCATATGAAGCAATTAATTTTAAAATAAGAATGTCCATCCAAATTTGTGAAGCTGGGTTTCTCCACAATAATATCTTGTCCCAAAAATTTGAAAAGACGCAGCTGCTTTGCAAAAACAGTGTCTACTAAGATCATATGTGCTCTGTTAAATTGAAAGTTGCAATGAGCAGTAAATAATTACCCAGAAATCTCAACTCTCTGCTTTGCTAGTCAAAGTCACCAAGGAAACAAGAATTTGCAGAAGCATGTGCAGAAACCCAAAGCGATGTAACCCTTGGTCTGAGGGAAGTAGAAGTTTGCAGAGAAAAAGAACGAGTTGGTACAAACAACTGAATCATATGAACAGCATCTTTTGGTTTCATTTTTCAGAAGAAATTCTCTCTGAAATGTAGCATCTTCAAAATGAATATTACCTCACTGAGATCCAGGAAATGAAGACTCGTTGTTCTAACATCACTAGCGATTTTGTATTTACACCCAACTTGACTTTCAAGATGAAGTTAGTGTTGACAGCACGGCATCTTCCTCCTCGTCCAGGAGCTCCTCCTCATATTTATGACAGTCTAGTCCAGTATTGCTAACTGCCATCATTTTCATGTCCTTCTGAACCATCTCTCTTTGCAATCTCAATCGATCAGCTTTCTGCTTGTGGCCCTCAGCAAGTAACTCAAGAAATTTGTCTTTAATCTCGAGAAGTGGGTCTCGATCAATCAGCTCACTATCCTTGTATGCTTCCCTAAGCATTGCAGTTTTAATCCCACCCTTCAACGACATATAAAATATCCCCGAATGCCTAGTAAATACATTCGAGAATGCGTTTGAGAACCTATATTCGTCACTAAACTTCCCCAAAATGTCGATAGGAACCCTCTTATAAATAGAAAGAGATAGCAACTCGTGGAAAACCCCCACAGTCCTCTTCTCCATCTCTCGTGAAGATTGATCCAAATGTGATACATCGTTGTAGGGTGAGATATAAGGAAGTTCCATCCAATCTCGAATCCACTCTCTCACTTCCTTCCTAATGAAAAAGCCCGGAGGAAGTTTCCAGATAAACGATGGCCTTGTTCTGATCCCCGTTAACCTTGATTCTTCCTCAGCTCTTAGCTCAATCGCTGACTTCAAAAACTCCGGGTTCCGTGTAACCAATTGTAAAAATGATTTTCCCTCCCCAGGTTCACCAATTAAGTTAAAATATTCCGGATATTTTGGCACCAAATTTACCAAAAAATCATTTGGGAACCCGAATTCCCTCTTTACCTGTACTAATTTATCTGCACTTACAACCTTATCCTTAGACATCATTAAAAGTTTGCATAACTTAGAAACCAAAAAGTTTTCATTTTTAACATAAATCCTACTCTCCTCTTCCAAGAATTGCCTTAATCTATCGCTTGGCCGAATGAACGCGACAGGGTCGGATTTAGGCCTGACCCGATCCATATAAATATCGAATAAACCGGGGTTCAAATCAAGAAAAGTTTTGATTTTAACGGGTAACCTCAATCTTTCGCGGCGTTTCTCCAAATACTGAAGTGGAATTACCTGACCCGGTTCGTTTAGCACTTCTTTAACAACTCTTGCACAATGCTTCCATTTTTTGTCGTCTTCGATTGCTTGGTCTAGCTTTGAGTCCTTGCGCCATGCTACTTTAAGGCTTGAGATTGATGCTGTGAATTGCGTGAAAACCCTAAATTCATGGGGTTTCCGATTTGAGCTTCTGAACAAATAGACAAGCGGATTTGCCAGTTGCATGCCTGGGTTTAGGGTTCTGGTGCAATTGTGGAACAGGAATTGCCTTGAATTCTAGGGTTTAGGGTTTTGGTGAAATTCCGGGACCCGAGTGTTCCAACTGAACGGATTTGATTTGGGCTTGGTCATATAATGCTGGGGCATTTGTTTTGGGGTCACAAACTAAATGGAAATGACATCCGTTAGCCACTTTTAAGCGTGTTGTTTAATATATATTCACAATTTATAATATATTTAAAGATTAATTAATTTTTCTCAAATTTTAGGAAATGGTGTCTCAGAGTTTAAACCTCAAAATTTAAATTTCAGGACATTGTGTCCTAAAGTTCAAAAATTATGTCCAGAAGTTCGAATCTTATGTCCTGAATTTTAAGTTAATAATTCAGAAATGCAAGATATTTAGTCCTGAATTTCAAATTAGCAGCTCAAAAATTCAGGACACTAAGTCCTTAATTTTCAATTCAGGATACTTAGTCCTGAAGTTTAGGTGAATTGGCTAATATTTAAATACATTATAAATTGTCATATATTTTAAATAGCAGACTTAAAAAAGAAATACACAAAAATTGCACTTAAAATATACTTAAGGTCAAATAAGTCTGAAGTGCGACAAATATTTTCATGTACTTAAGGTCAAATAGGTCGTAAGTGAAGAAATAGCACATCGGATGCATGTAAGGCCAAATAGATCTGAAGTGCAACCAATATTTTCATGCATTTACGGTCAGATAGGTCTCAAATGAAACAAATGCATTTCATATGCACTTAAGGCCAAATAGGTATGAAGTGCAAATTGCCTAGAAATATAACATGTTCTTTAAATTTCAAAAATCCAATACACAATTCAACACCTAAATCTACTTCAATGAGATTAAATTAGAAACATGATCGGGTCCAAGCTGCACTACCGTTGAGTAGCGATGATGGTCGATGCAGTTTTACCCAACTAGGTCGGGATCGAATCTACATGGAGTTAATTGATTTGGAATTAGGTTTATATCTAAGTCTAGATGCGGGTTTTGCTCTAAATTATACTTCCACCCATTCGGGTTTTGATTCTACTTCTAATTCTATTCTATTGTATGCAATGATTAAAGCTAAGTACAATTTTTTTATGTTGATTTTCAAGTGTTAAAAGGACTAGGGTAGTGACTTCCGCCTAGGTGGATATCTAACGAGTAGCAAGAATCTAGGGAAAGCTTGATTTAGTTGGGGTTGTAATATAGCTATCACACCCAAGTACTCACTCTATTCCTCTCGGTAGTTTGAGTGATTTGCCCAATTTGGCTTTCTCAAGTCCAAATGGGTATTCATACAATTCAAGTGATATTAGCTCAAGTTGGGTATTACTATCTCTAGGTTTAACCTTTAATTGGGTTATTAATTTCTTGAGTTCGCTCCCAATTCCTTGTTAGCCTAGTTTTCATAGACTTAGTCCTTCTTTCTCAAGTAGAGACTAAGTCATAAAGGCATGAATCAATGTTTGCTACCACTAATTCTATAGTTCTAGCAAGAACTAGGCTAAATATAACTAACCGATACATATTCAAGCCTCAAAATTCAATACTCATTAATTATCCACACTATACGGTTGGGTTACAACCCTAGCTATAGGTCTAGCTACTCATGAAAATAACAGAAATAAAAGATGAAAAGAAGATTAAATTCATAATACTAGATTAAAAGATGAAAATCTAGTATTGTAAGATAAATCTTGTACAAAATTGCCCACACATACGTAATTCTAGAGGTGAACCGGCTTGGTCGGTAAGTTACAATTGTCTCACATGCTCCGCTAATACATAGCTTGACCTAAAAATGACAAAGAGTTCTATTTATACTAAGCTGAAATTTCCGGATAAAAATACTCCTACAAAGGTTGTGCGGCCTCGTAATTCTGATCGTTGACCGCGTTCTTCACTTCTGGATCTGGGTTGAGCATAGTTTAGCAGACCACATAATTTCCATCGCGGTCGTGTAGGATACTTATGCGGCTGTATAATTCTGACGCGGACTGAACTTCTAGTTTTTGCTTAAAATTTAAGCTCTTTGAACCTCAGCAACCGCGGTCCACGAAATTCCAATTGCAGCCGCGCATGTATTTTCGCGGTCGCACCTTTCTGACTTTTAGCCCAAAAATCAACCTCTCTAAATCTACCTTTCGCGAACCTCAAAATAGTGCTCGCGACCGCGTTGTAGCTTTCGCTGCCGCGCAATATTTGTGTGGTTTGCGTTTCACATCTCTTGGCCCAGTCTTGGGTTTTGTTCAAGTTTTGACTCCTTTATGAGTTGATTATGACTCCTTTGGCTCATTTTGAACAATCCCTGCAAGCAAGCATATTACATTAATTTTCGGTATTTTGGCCCTAAACATAAGTAAAAGATAGCAAATAATAGGTTAAAATCCCTACTTATCAAAACATAACCTCCAATTATCATCAAGAACAAACTCCAACATCAATTTGTCAAAACAGCAATAAATCTAACAAATCTATTTTACAATTAAGAAGAAGAAGAAGAAGAAAGCCTGAGGAGTAGTAAAAAAAAACGTCACATCAGCTCAACACTGAAAACACCATAAACCACCTTAAAACATGCTCACAAACACCATATAAAGTCGTCGTCACTTTATTTTAACAGTGAAGAAGAAGAAGAAGAAGAAGAAGAAGAAGAAGAAGAAGAAGAAGGAGAAGGAAGAGGAGGAGGAGGAGGCATGAAGTTGTCTATATTTTAGTATTAGTTAAAAAAAAATTACAAAGTAGCTACAGATTAAATGGGGTATACCAAATAGGACGTCCTGTGAAATTTTTTTCTATAATGTGTTGATGTCGGCTACCAAGGTTGCCGTCAACCCGGGGAAATGCACAAATAGTGCTTGAGAGCCCCTATTTAACACACAATTCATGTTTAGAGGGTGTTTGGCTAAGCTTGTCAAACTATCTTATAAGCATTTCCTGATTTATTTACACGTTTGGTAACACCTAAAGTGCTTATAAGTCAAATGCCTAAAAACTAAAATCGGCCATAAGTCATAAATTGGTCATCCCCAACTTATAGTGTTTCAACTTATAAGCAGTTTTAGTTGACCAAAATTTTCACTAATTTATCCTTAGTAATATTTTTTAATTCACAAAATACTTTTATCAAAACAATTTTTCTAACTTTTTCTTAATTTCGTATTCGTTGTTCATCATTTTCTTACAAAGAAATTTTTCAATTTATATTTTTTTGTCAAGTTTTAAAGGGTATTTTAGCCGTTTTAACAAAAGAACATCTTATCAACATTTTTTATACATCAACGGCTTATTATCAGTTTTAGCAGTTCCATCCAAACACGGAAGTGCTTATTTAAAAAATTAAGTTCCAGCACTTAAATATATTTTTCAACACTTCAAACTTATGAGCTATTTATAATAAGCTAATTTAAATGGGCTCTTATAAATTATTTATATTTTAGTCATTTCGGAATCAAACTTGCTGGGTGTGTTTTGTCTTTCTAATTGGTTGGTGTAATTGTTTCTCTATTTTGAAAATACTAGTCTTTAGGGTACACGCTTTGCGTGTTTCCCCATATTATTGCTTACAAAACTTTAAGAAACAACATAAATATTATGAAATATTCTTTACAAAATCATAATAAAAAATCTAAAGAAAAAAGTGTAGGTACCTAATAATTATTAATATAGATTTATCCTATTTAACCAAAGCAATAAATGAAGAAATTTGTGCTTCCGGAATCATAAAGCTTTTCAATCCTAGAAAAATTTCCTAACGCATAATGTCTGAAGTTTGAATAATAAGAAACTCTTATAGTTTGATATATCTTTGATATTAACGAACTTCAAATGAGGAAATTCATATTAATTTTATAGTGTTAAAGTTTAAGATTTCCTACCAAGTTTAATAAGTAAAGATTTAATAAACTTAAACAAAAAAGAAAAATATTTTAATTGGTTTTAAAGTCCTAAAGTTAGGAAAGCAACTTAAAATAACAAATTTATCCTGTAAAATCTGTTTTAAAATGATAAAAAAAAGGCGAATCACATTTCATCAAAGGACTTCATGCTTTTAATTTTGAAAATATTTTTCTAAAGAAGAGATTTTTCTCGGAAGACATATTTTTAAAAGATTTGATAAAAAACAAGCTAGCCTTTTTTTGGGATCGTCCCTATCTCTTTGATGTTACCCTCTCTTTTTACTTCCTTTGATATTTATTTTTTTAAATCCATATTTCTTGTGAATTGTGATAGCATATCTTATGATTAATTATCCCGGTTATTATTACATCCTTTCATATGGACAAAATAATACTATTATCTTGGGATAATTCCGAATTAGTTATATCGCGGTTTTCTCTCAATCAAACGTGCGATGAACTCATCTCAAATTTAATCTCGAGATTAACTGTCGCTTATTCCTCATACCAAACGAGCCCTAAGTCTATTGGTGTTTAGCACATAACGGGTTATTATTTTTGTTTATTTTATTAATTATTTAATTTTTTTTATATTAGTTGACTGATTTAAAAAAGAGGTTATATAAAGAGGATGTCCTTAAAACTGCTTAAACATACAAAAATATTGGTAGAATTTGTGGGTTTACTAGTATATGGATATGATCTCGATTGTTATTTACGATAATTTAAAGACTCATTTACTGTCGGGTTGTCCAAATATTTTTCTAGTCAACATTTTGATTTATCGTATGTTGTTTAATATTTTCTCAACTATTATTTACAAGTAGAAGATCTAAAGTTGGATTACGATAGATGGATTCAATTAAAAACGACAAAGGTGATGTAATAGTTAGAGCTGCAGTTTATCCTAACTTCTAGGAGTAATAGTATTTTGGCTTGCGAATGTCACGACCTCAAATGCTAACTGGTTGTGATGGCGCCTATCGTGGAATTAGGCTAACCAACACTCTTAATTTTTATATTTTTCTTTTTAAATATCTCAATTTATTTTCAACGATTCATAATATGCATATAAATTTCGAAATCTTTAAAGCAAATAATCAAACTAACAGTCTACAACCGTTCCCAAGACCCGAAGTCAACATGTCATGAGCATCTACGAAATAAACTAACTCTGCTATTGTTTTAAATAAAGTCTATGAATCAAATACTAATACTAAATAAGGAAGGGAAATGGAGAAGCTGCGGACGCTGGGCAACTACCTCGAAATCCCAAAGCTGATGATGAATGAAACTCGGATGACTACGGCTCCGAACCAGTACCTGGATCTGCACACAGGGGTGTAGGGAGTAATGATGAGTATGCCAACTCAGTAGTAATGAAAATAAATCACAGTCTGAGAAATACGAAACACACAGCACAAATACACCAATTCACAAAAACAGTAAAAACACCAAGTCACCATAAAGTATTCATCAAATGCATAAGTTCGAAAACCAATTTCCAGAAATCCTTTGAAACAAGTATAATTTCAGTATATCTCAGTAAAACTCTCAGTAAAAATCAGTTTGAAAAACGAAGTGAATCGTAGTAAAAAACTCAGTAAAATCATCATAAATCTGCTCCTCGGGCCATAATCATTTCTCATAACAATCTCAGTATCAGCCCATCAAGCAACCTCACGGTCACTCAGTATCAGCCCATCATGCAACCTCACAGTCACTCAGTATCAGCCCATCAGGCAACCTCACAGTCACTCAGTATCAGCCCATCAGGCAACCTCACAATCACTCAGTATCAGCCCCGCGACCAACATCACTCATTAGGTACTTGCGCTCACTAGGGGTGTGTACAAACTCCGGAGGGGCTCCTAAAACCCAAGCGCTATAACAAGCCACATCATGGCATAAATCACTCACAACATTGGCCCCCGGCCTCTCTCATATCATATCATCCTCACAATTTTGGCTCGCAGCCACACTCAGTCAGACACTCTCAACATGCCCTTCAGGCCATAAATATACCGGGTTCTCGACCCAAAAACAGTGTTTCATGTGGCGTAATTGTAACATGTCCAAAAGCAGACAAGTGCACGTCCTCGTGACTTGTTTTCAAGATAAATCCATAAATGTCAAAAGCGGCTAAAAATTTAAAAAGGCTAAATGCACAATGGGTTAAAACACGTAAACAATCAGATAACTTATGCCAAATAATAATAGTTAAACGACTGTGCTAGAACCACGAAACTCGGGAATGCCTAACACCTCCTCCCGGGTTAACAGAATTCCTTACTCGGATTTCTGGTCGCAGATAAATCAAAACAGAGTCAAATTTCCTCGTTTTGGGATTTTTTAAAACAAAACGGTGTCCCGGAGCATCGTCAAAAATCCGGGTGGCGACTCTCAAAATAATAAATAAATCCCAAATTCGAATAGTGTCACTTAAAGTGGAAAAACTCCTTTATTATCCCTTCATTAATCAGGGGGTGATAAAAGGAGGTGTGACAAGAAAAATAGTAAAAACAGCCCCCAAGGGGTAAACAGATCGGCACTAGGCCCCAAACATGGATTACAACCCAAATTATATCAAATATATATCGATACTATTAAGCATAGGCTTAAAAATCGGTTTCACAACTCAATAGTTGCCTAAAAAAGAATATATCTCCAAAGTTCCAATCTTTGCATTCCGAAATCCGTGAAAGGATGTAAAGTCCGGGGTTTCATACCCTCGGGACAGGATTTAAAGACATTACTTACCTCAAAATAGCTCGAAAGCTATTCCGCAATACGCTTGCCTTTCGAACCAACTTCCGAATGCTCCAAATCTACCAACTTCAGATTTTTATCATCAAATTATGCTTAAGGAATGAATTCCAATTGAAAAATACCAATTTTAGCTCAAAACCCAAAATTAGCCAAAACCCGACCCCCGGTACCGCATCTTGGAACTCAGAAATTTTTATACCAAAATGCTCTTCGTCATCTCACGAGTCCGTACATATAAAGAATGTTAAAATCGCAGTTCGTTTGACCCTTCAAATCGATCCCTAAAGGTCTCATAATCTCAAGCCCTAACTCCCCTTTTTCTACTGATATTCATGAATTAAACACTTATATTATGTTCCTTAATCACCTATAATCGAGTTTTAAGGTCCAAAATACTTACCTCTATGAAGAACACTGATTTTCCCTCTTCAAACTCGCTTCAAAAGCTTCTTCCCGTTCAAAAATGGTGTAAAGGTGGGTATTGGTCGCGGAAGGGTTCAATTATATACTGTTCAGTTGTTACTCAGTGCGAATGCGGACCATCACGTGCGTTTTCACAACACTGCTTTTCCTCCCCCTTCGCGATCGCGGACGGTCGCACGCGTTCGCACAACATTAACCGCCAGCCCTCCCCCACGCGCCCAACATCCCTGTGCGATCGCACCCTCGTGTACGCGGCCGCACTGTACCCCTCTCCCCTTCTCCGCGATCGCAAGCCTCTGATGGCGATCGCACAACAAAAAATGTTCCTGCCTCAATTTAACTCTCCGCGATCACACAAATTCCTATGCGATCGCAGTGAATAAAGTTTTGTTGTAAAAACACCAGAGAAACAACAATATTTTTAAGTCCAAAAGAGTCCGTTGGCCACCCGAAATCAATCCCGAGCCCCTCGGGACCCCAACCAAATTTACCAACCCATCATAAATGGTCATTCAAACTTAGTTGCACTCTCAAAACACTAAATATAACCTCAAAACACCAAAATCACATCGGATTCAAGCCTAAGAACTTTGGTATTTCTAAAATCCACCAACGATGCTGAAACTATCCAAAACAACTCCGATTGACCTGACATTTTGCAGACATATCCAAAATGACATTACGAACCTGTTCCAACTTCCGAAATTCCATTCCGACCCGATAGCCTATTTTTTGTTGCCGACCGGAAATCGCCAAAAACTAACTTTCGCCAATTCAAGCCTAATTCTACACCGGACATCACAAAATTATTCTGAACACACTCATAAATCCCAAATCACCTAACGAAACTATCCGAGCCATAAAATCCGCATTCTGAGGTCGTTTACCAATAAATCAACTCTCGGTTGACTTTTCCACCCTTAAGGCTATTTTTAAAGACTAAGTGACTAAATTCTCATTATAACCATTCTGATTTCAAGCCTACCAACTCTAACACATCAATAATAGTATAACCAACCTATGACAAGGCAATAACAATAATTATACTGCAAATTCTACGGAACGACCGGCCGGGTCGTTACATTCTCCCCCACTTAAACACACGTTCGTCCTCGAACGTTTCTAGAGTTATTCCACACACCACCAAAATTATTGTGTAACCTACCATGCACACATTCTGAGGTGATTCTATGTCACCTTACCCCATAGAGGTCTAATAGCATAACACAGTTGAAATTTTGAAGTCTTATCCTGTCCTATAAACCTTAGAACTAAATTTCCACTTCTGAGTACATTCACAAGATCAAATTTCCATGACTATAAGCTGAAATAGTCTGAACACGTTGTATAAAGCCATATCCGCAACACAAGATGAAATCACATAATATAATGCATGACTCAGCACTCATAGCGATGGATCCTAATCCAAGTCGCTGCTCATAACAACCCAATACTGGTAAATAACCTCTTATCAAACAAAACCTCGCTTAAACACCTTCATATGGTGCCGATGATGAAAGAAACACGTAGAAACTAGTAACCATTCGTTTGATCAGCATCACTACCACTATACCATCCAGAGCCATAACTTGTGCAACTCGTGCACTCAATAACAACATCCTAAAAGCTCAATTTATAAATAAGGAAGACTCACACGAGAGGACTATCCTGCCATTTCTCCTGTCATTACCACATCATGCTAAAAGCCTTATACACATCGTGAAATTATATCACACAAACTCGACACCAAGGATCATACCTCTACCTAACTGAGCTGCAAAGCGTGATCCTATCCAAACGCTGGACCACATAAAATACTCCAAGCCACCTTGCTCAAAATCAATAACCATTCAACATCAAGTACTCAAAGTGAATTACCATAACCACGGGGGAAATCGGACAATACCATGCCACCCGAACCAGCAATAACATAACCAACACGTCTCAATCATGTAGCACCCAATTACTTACCTTACTCAAATCTAGCTAATAAGCACAATTAGAACTGCACCCCATGCACATACAACCAATGATCACAACTCCTCGAACACTGAAAGGT
>ML277741.1:0-41254 GCA_005239495.1 Nicotiana undulata
GCCTAGCTGTGGTTCAGCTTGTTTCTACGGCCTTACCCCATGTTGTTGTTGTTGTTGTTCGTTGGCTTGCCTAACGCCACCGTTAGGCGCCATCACGATCTAGACCGGTTTTGGGTCGTGACAACACCAAACTCCAAATTCGTGAATTTCTTGAAAACTTCAAGAAGAAAATTTTTTACACAAAAATTCTAAACAATAAGATATGACAATTGATCTATATAAAATAAGGCATAAAATTAGTTATTTCATATATAATCTTGTTCTAAAGTTTGGCTACGGCAGTTCAAACTTCAAAGTTGTGGTTTGAAGCTTGAATTGCTGTTATTGAAACATTGGAGATTCCTTTCATATGTTATCTCACACCACTATCACGTTATTCACTTTTGTAGGTAGCAAATTTGGACGATTATGCAATTTATTTAAATATAACTATCAATTTTTATTATTCGGTGTGCAGGAGATATTTACGACGACAACAACAAAAAATGAATCCAGCTTAATCTCATATGTGGGGTCTAGGGAGGGTAGTGTGTATGCAGCCTTACTCTTATACTATGAAGGCAGAGAGGCTGTTTCCGATAGACCATCGGTTAAAGAAACGGTAAAAATAAAGCAACAAGCAATAACAACAGTAATATAATAAGTAATGAAAGTGAGTGACATAACAAAGTAATAAAGAACTGAGAATACAAGAATACAAAATTAGTACTAGTACTGTTGGTGAACTCACAAATATCTGTCAACCCACCACCTTAATTCATGACTTCCACACCTTTCTATCGCTAGTCACTTCATCGGTTAGGTGAAAATTGACGTTTAAAATAGCACCTTAAAAGTGGCTATCCCATTTCGACAACTTAACGGAGAATACTCAGTCTAATATGTTTCGACAACTATGTTTGGCTCACTTCATCCTTCTTGGGGTCGAACTTCAAACAATCAACAATAATTTTAACTTTAAGACACGGGGTGGCTTAAATTTAAATGAAGTACAAATATTGGCTATCTTTTAAATAACTGCCTAAAAGGCTAAAAGCGGATATCTGTACACTTCGGCCGATTAAGTTGGAGCAGTTAAGTTAAAGGGCTCATTTGCTATATTAGACGACCGAATGACTAAGCGGCGTTGGGTCATAAGAATTGTCAAATTCCCAAAACAAAAAATATTGTTATAAATAGAATTTTATAGAGATCTTATAGATTTTTTACTTTATGGCTAAGTCACTATTTTCTTATAAATAGAGGGGTCCTATTCACTTGTAATTCATCCCAAAATTCAATAAGAATTGTCTCTCTCTTTCTCTACAATATTGTCCTTGTTCTATTATTGTTTCATAAGATGTTATCTGCACGAGATTCTAACCAATTGAATAGAATCTTTGGGAGTGTTTCATGAACTTCCTTCATGCTTAAATTCTGGATTTAAGGTAAGTAATTTACTTTATTTTTCTGTTTTAAAATCTTGAAATTCTAAAATTTGATTTTAAATGCAAGCAAAGACAATAAACTTTGATTATAACTCTAATAGAGTTTGCAAGAAATTATAACCACCAAAAGTGCTAAAATTTCTATGTCTTGCCATGATCAAATTCATGTATGATTATGGGCAAATAAGTGGAAACTCGTTCCATTGAATTTGCTTCATTCTCATTCCCCTTAAAAGAATGTGATAGCAATATGTGATAAGTCTGAAAGAAGATAAAATTATTACCGTGAAGGTATCAATAGATGTTGACGTGGCACTAGACGAAATTATAATCGTCATTATTGTGATAATGAGAATAATAAGGATTCTCAAAATAATTCTTCACTCTGTGAAAGTAATATATGTCATGTATTTGACATGAGATTTTGTAAAGCACACATAGATGATTATGGTCCGTCCATAATGTGAATATGACAACATCTGATTTACGAATACATATTCATTCTTGGAAGAATATGAACGTGCTAGTGGTAGTGAATATACCACACTTACCTCTAAAAAGAGGTTTGAGATGAAATAAGAAAATAATTTCATTATTATGGCATGAATGGTCATTGGTCACGTACCTATTGTACGCCAAAATATTTTGGCAATGTGATTACTAAAGGATAACAGTAACGCAAGAAACAAATCTTGCACTTAATTTTGACAATGACCATAATTTATAACTTTCTCTTTAGAAGTGGTATTCATCATATGGATGTTGATGAATTTGTGGTAGTACAAAATTAATTGAAAGCTCTAGAAGAGTCAATTATACTATTTTGGAGAAACACAATTGATTACCAATAAGGTATTGTGCCGTAGTAAGTCTCAAATAAACTTATTTAGTTTCTAAAATATTCGCGAAAGCGATTGGTTATACTTAGACTATAAATAAGTGAAAGATTTGATATTTTCTATTACTACAACTTGTAGCGAGGTAATATGTATGTGAAAAGTTACCCGCTTTTTTCTCCAGTTTGTACTACACAAATAAAAGAATACCACAATAAAGTGGATGTTTATTGATACAAAAACTCATATCATAATAAACTTGGAGTTTATTGATAATTGCACACGTCATGGTGTAAACCTGAACTTTATCAATATTGATAATTTATTCAGTTGACTTAATTGGTTTTTCCATGTCAATTTAAGTGTGATCAGGGCCGGCTCAATGGTAAAGCCACTCAAGCAACTGTTTGAGGCCCCACATCTAGGGGGCCCAAAATTTTCTGATATTAATAAATAATTGTATCTGTATTTGATGAATTTAAAAAAAAAATAGTTTATAAGAAAAATATATTTTTCATGAATAAGAAAACTATGGGACCGATAGAGATAATTTGGGAATAGGAGTAGTAACTGTGAATATATTTCTTGTCTCCGTTATATATTATCATTATTATCACACGGCTCACATTACTTTTATTACTATTATTATCACAGGGCTCACATTACTTTTATTACTTTCTCTTTAAACTGATTTTTACTTAATCTTTTATATTCCTTTTAGAAACAACAAAAGTAGTATCAAGTTATATATGACTATCTGTTAAACCAAGTTCAATTGTTCTATACTTTTCTTATTACTTTGCATCTAAACATTATTATTTTTTGATATCTTTTGTTTGTAAGTATATGTATTATCTTTTTTAATTTATTAAAATTTTAATATGTCAACAAGAAAATATGAATCGGCATATTAAAAATGCCAAAAAAAGAGAGAAGAATAAAAAATTTAATACAATCCCCAAAAATAGGAAGAATTTATGGTAGATAAACAAATCACTAATATAATTGAGCTAGAAGAGAATGGAATCCAAGAAGAAGAAGAAGAAGAAGAAGAAGTTGGGGAGAGTTTAACATAGATCTTTTAGAAAATTAGAAAATCATAAAAGAAATTGAATAATAATCCTAGAAAGTAGAAATATATATAATTCTAGTTAAGAAATTGATTATAAAAAAATCATTAAAAAATTTATAATCTCAACAAGCTAGAAAAAGAAACTTCAAATAAAATTTTATTAGATGAGTTTTTAAATATGAAAAAGCTTAGGGCCCTCGTTGAAGTTTGGCTTTAGGCCCCGGACACCGTTGAGCCGCCCTTGAGTATGATGTGCAAAAATAAAAGAGAATTCACATGGATAAATATTAAAGAACTAGAAAGTTCTTTACGAATTCTCTTATGTTACTTGTTCTCATTAATTAATGTACCAACTAAAATTGGGATTGAATCTCGTGAATGCTGGAAATATCAAAAGTGAATAAGGGCTCATTCACCTGCCATGTATACCACATAAAATGCATATATGATATGGTTACATGTGCACTTATTATTAACCCGCAACCTAGTGTTTGCGAGGAAACTTGCTCAAATAATTTAATTTAGAGCATAATTTTCAGATTTTCTATTCAAGATAGTTTATCTTGATAAGTTGGTTTACATCACAACTGGTTTAGCAAAATGATTTATTGAGTGCCTCTACTTAATAGCTAAACAATTTCTTATTAGAACAAAGTTATCTATATCAGTTTGATATACGTTATATACGAAAGTATATTACATTCTCCCCTCACAAGTGGTTCAGGGTCAGGAACCAAATAATTCCATCTTATTATTATTGATGTGCGGTGTATATTTTGATTAACACCATAATGCACAAATATGGGTTCACAAAATTGAATATGAAAGTTAATTTTTCTAACATGAGGGGGAGATATGATAAACAGTTGAGAAAAAGTTACATGGGATGAATTATTATTAATAGATCTCGATCCTCAAATAAGATAATATGAACTTGAAGTTCATAAAAAGATAATCAACCTGCAATGCAAAGCATGCCAAATGCTGACCCAAAGAAAGTAACTATATTCTCATTGCAAATTCTCCTATTAAGTCCTAGAAGGACAAAGTCTATAGTACGCTTAAAACGTATAGACAAATCGGTTTCAAATAAAATTCTTGATAAAGAAGATGAGCAAATGATCAAAATGAGCATAATACGGAGGCAAGTGATCTAGAAGATTGTTCGTAATATGTATTTGTAAAACAATTCTGGAGAAAATAAAATAACATAAATAGAAATGTAAATGAAATAACAAAACCAATTCGAGCCCACTGAATTCACATTGTTTCCTTAAGGAATTTAATCCCCTCCTAGTACCCAAGGTTATGGATAATTTCCGCCCAGGATAGAACGAATTACACACTGATGTAGTGGTACTTCAAACCCCAGTGTTTCAGCGAACATAAAGTTCGGTAGCAAATCACACTTACTGTTGCTTTATTTGAAGTTAAAAATATACAGAAGGAAAGAGAAGAACTCAGAAATTAGTATGTAAAATCTGAGAGAATGGACTTGTATTTATAGCCAAATTTTGGCTGAAATCTGAAGAGGTGCAACTCTTCGCAAAACGTCCATAGAATAAATGTCATGACATAATTGGCTATTTACTCAACAATAAAGAGGGAAAATTGAAGGGTAGTTAATTTTCTGTTACAAAAAATAGAAAATTAAATATTGGATAACTGAAATGGATTTAATATTAATATATATTTTAATATTAATATTTTATTATTAAAACAAATATTTAATAATATTTCTGTTAATATTTACTATTAACAAATAAATTTGGTCCAAAAATTAATCAATCGATCGATCATTTGACCAAATCAAAATCCAAATCCAAATATGAATCCGAAGTCGAGGCCGAGGCCGAGCCGAGCGAGCGACGACGACGACGGCGCGAGGCTTGCCTTCTTCTCAACTCTTTATGAGCTAGAAGAAGAGCAATTGCGTATATACCCATCAAACACTTTTTCCTCTTCCCATGTGGGACAATCAAGGAGGGAACCTCAAATATTACTCAAATATTTTATTTTCCCTCCATTTCCCGTTCACCCTATTTTAAGCATTAATAAAGCATTAATAGCTTAAACCCCAACAATCCCCCACATGAATGGGGAATGGCTATATCACGGAAGTATGCATGAAAAATTGTGTGATTTGCAAGCAAGGATTATTTGCATCTGGATAAGTAGGTTTCCCTTTGAACTTTCCGTAGTGAACTTATGTCGGATATACTCGATCAATCGGTAGATTTGATATTTTTGAACCGTGGAACTTTGGTGTATATCTAGACAACCATAAGTCACACAACCAACCCTTAACCGTCTTTGGTTTTCATTGTCGTGTTCATTTCAGCCATGAACACCGCCTGGTTTCATAAGTGCATAGAGAACTGGCCTTGCAAAATTCTCCTTGAAGCGGCTAACACTTCACACTTACATAGGTGATTCCTAAACGTGTCATCCCGTAAATACACTATTTGATATATCCCGTATCAAATTTAGAAATCATTAAAAAGCCTTAATGATTTATCCTTGGTACCGAACATTGTATCATCACGAGAATGGACCAAAAGTTTAGTTGACAATGTTGAACCGTCATTAATGAATTTGTTTGATCTCCTTGAACCTAGATCTTTGGGATCTCCAGTCTTCTAGGTAGAGTTACCGCCACTATGACTTGTTCTAGGCCATAGTCCCATTCCCCTTGATGATTTCTCAACTACATCTCTAGTTAGGCCTTTTGTAAGTGGATCCGACACATTATCACTTGACTTTACATAGTCAATCGTGATAATTCCTCTAGAGAGTAATTGCCTAACGGTTTTATGTCTTCTTCGTATATGACGAGATTTACCGTTATACATAACGCTCCCTGCCCTTCCAATTGCCGCTTGACTATCGCAATGTATGCATATTGGTGCCAACGGTTTGGGCCAAAATGGAATGTCTTCCAAGAAATTCCGGAGCCATTCAGCTTCTTCACCGGCTTTATCTAAAGCTATGAACTCAGCCTCCATTGTAGAGCGGGCAATACAAGTTTGTTTGGACGACTTCCAAGATACCGCTCCTCCACCAATAGTGAATATATATCCACTTGTGGACTTGGAATCAGTTGATNCGATATTTACTGTAATACATAACGCTCCCAGCCCTTCCAATTTCCACTTGACTATCACAATGTATGCATATTGGTGCCAACGGTTTGGGCCAAAATGGAATATCTTCCAAGAAATTCTGGATCCATTCAGCTTCTTCATCGGCTTTATCCAAGGCTATGAACTCAGCCTCCATTGTAGAGCGGGCAATACAAGTTTGTTTGGATGACTTCCAAGATACCACTCCTCCACCAATAGTGAATCCATATCCACTTGTGGACTTGGAATCAGTTGATCCGGTGATCCAATTTGCATCATAGTATCCCTCAATGACCACATGATATTTACTGTAGTGCAAAGCAAAGTCCTGGGTATGTACTAAATACCCCAACACTCATTTCATGGCCATCCAATGAGATTGACCTGGATTGCTCGTATATCGACTCAATTTACTTATAGCACAAGCTATATCTGGTCGTGTACAATTCATGATGTACATTAAACATCCTAACACACGAGCATAATCCAATTGTGATATGCTCTGGCCTTTGTTCTTTGCTAATGCAAGATTCATGTCAATTGGAGTCTTTGCAACTTTAAAGCCCAAGTGCTTGAATTTTTCAAGTACTGTCTTAATATAATGAGATTGTGACAATGCCAGACCTTGAGAAGTCTTATGGATCTTAATTCCCAGAATTAAATCAGCAACTCCCAAGTCTTTCATATCAAACTTGCTAGTTAGCATGCACTTAGTCTCATTTATGTTGGCAATGTCATTACTCATTATCACCATATCATCCACATATAAACAAAAAATGACTATGTGATTTGGAATATTTTTAATGTACACACATTTATCACACTCATTTATTTTAAAACCATTTGACAACATTGTTTGGTCAAATTTCGCATGCCATTGTTTGGGTGCTTGTTTTAGTCCGTAAAGGGACTTAACAAGTCTACATACCTTCTTTTCTTTACCTGGAACCACAAACCCTTCAGGTTGTTCCATGTAAATTTCTTCCTCCAACTCTCCATTTAAGAAGGCCGTCTTAACATCCATTTGATGAATTTCAAGACCATAAACTGCAGCTAACGCTACCAACGTTCTTATGGACGTAATTCTTGTAACTGGAGAGTATGTATCGAAATAGTCAAGACCTTCTCGTTGTCTATATCCTTTGACCACAAGTCTTAGCTTAAATTTGTCAATAGTGCCATCATCTTTCATTTTCATCTTAAAGATCCATTTAGAACCCAACGGTTTATTTCCACGAGAAAGATCAACCAATTCCCATGTATGGTTGTTCAATATGGATTCTATTTTACTATTGACTGCCTCTNATTTACTATTAGTCGCATATCCTATGATAGCACAATCAACGGTTTTCGGTCCTATTTTTACCCTTTTGGATTTAGGACCCTGCACTTTTGTCAAACACCCCCACACTTTAAAATAATTCAAGTTGGGCTTCCTTCATTTCCATTATTCATATGGAATGGATTGTGTTTTGCTATGGGGCACTCGATTTAATATTCGATTAGCCGTAAGAATGGCTTCCCCCCCACAAGTTTTTTGGCAAACCAGAACCTATCAACAATGTGTTCATCATCTCCTTCAATGTAAGATTCTTTCTTTCTGCAATCCCACTGGATTGTGGCGTGTAAGGGGTTGTTGTTTGATAAATAATTCCATATTCTAAACATGTTTCTTCAAAAGGAGATTCATATTCACCACCCCTATCACTTCTTATCATTTTGATTTTCTTGTTAAGTTGCATTTCAACTTCACTTTTGTATTGCTTGAATGCATCTATTGCTTCATTTTTACTATTAAGTAAGTAAACATAGCAATATCGATTACTATCGTCAATAAAAGTTATGAAATACTTCTTGCCACCGCGAGATGGTATTGACTTCATGTCACAAATATCTGTGTGAATTAAGTCTAAAGGATTTGAATTCCTTTCAACTGACTTATAAGGATGTTTAACAAACTTAGATTCCACACATACTTGACATTTTGATTTGTCGCATTCAAACTTAGGCAATACTTCCAAATTAATCATTTTTCGCAAGGTTTTATAATTGACATGACCCAAACGTACATGCCATAATTCATTTGACTCAAGTAAGTAAGACGAAGCTGAAATTTTATTATTACTTTCAACAACCATTAAATTCAGTTTGAAAAGGCCCTCGGTAAGGTAACCTTTTCCTACAAACATCTCGTTCTTACTTATTACAACCTTATTGGATACAAATACACATTTAAAGACATTATTAACGAGAAGTCCAATAGAGACTAAATTCTTCCTAATCTCGGGAACATGAAGGACGTTGTTCAAAGTCACCACTTTGCCGGAAGTCATTTTGAGAAATATCTTCCCACATCCTTCAAGCTTGGCCTTTGAAGCATTTCCCATAGAAATCGTCTCATCGGGTCCAACATGAGCGTAAGTAGCAAAAGCTTCTCTAACAGCACAAACATGGCCAGTGGCTCCAGAATCAATCCACCACTCTTTAGGATTGCCCACCAAGTTGCATTCGGAAAGCATGACACACAAGTCATCAACATCATCATGCTTTTCAACCATGTTTGCTTGACCCTTCTTCTTGTCTTTCTTCGTAGCACGACACTCCGTAGATTTGTGTCCGGTTTTGCCACAGTTGTAGCAATTACCACTGAACCGCTTCTTGTTTGGGTTGTATTTTTGTCCAGAAGCTTTCTTCCTCTTTTTGTTATCTTCAACAATATTTGCTCCCATTATTGTTGAATTTCCACGGCCTCTCTTGTCAGCAGCTTTATTGTCCTCTTCGATTCTCAACCGAATAATGAGATCTTCAAGGGACATCTCCTTGCGTTTGTGTTTCAAATAATTTTTGAAGTCCTTCCACAACGGAGGCAACTTCTCAATCATTGCTGCTAATCCCCTGCTAGTATCCAAGGTGTCACGACCCCAAATCCTAACCGATCGTGATGGAGCCTATCGTGGAACTAGGCTAGCCAACACTCATAATTTCCACATTTTTCTTTTGAAACATCTCAATTTATTTCAACGATTCATACTACGCATATAAATTTTGAAATCTTTAAACAAAACAATCAAGCTAACAATATATAACCGTCCCCAAGACCCGGAGTCAACATGTCATGAGCATCTACTAAATAACTAACTTTGCTATTGTCATAGACAAAGTCTAGGAATAAAATACTAATACTAAATAAAGGAAGTGATATGGAGAAGCTGCGGACGCTGGACAACTACCTCGAAATCCCGTAAAGCTGCTGCTAACGAACAAAGATGGCTACTGCCCCACACTAGTACCTGGATCTGCACACATGGGTGCAGGGAGTAATGATGAGTACGCCAACTCAGTAGTAATGAAAATAAATCACAGTCTAAGAATAAGAAACACGCAGCACAACCACCAATCCACAAAACAGTAGAACACCAAGTCTCAATACAGTATACATAAGTTCGAAAACCAATTTCCAGAAACTCCTTTGAAACAAGTATATTTTCAATATATCTTAGTAAAGCTCTCAGTAAAAATCAGTTTGAAAAACGAAGTGAATCGTAGTCAAAAACTCAGTAAAGTTTTCATAAGTCTGCCCCTCGGGCCATAATAATTTCTCATAACAATTTCCCTCAGCACCTCACCATCACTCAGTATCAGCCCATCAGGCAACCTCACAGTCACTCAGTATCAGACCATCATGCAACCTCACAGTCACTCAGTATCAGCCATCAGGCAACCTCACAGTCACTCAGTATCAGCCCAGCAGGCAACCTCACAGCCACTCAGTATCAGCCCAGCGGGCAACCTCACAATCACTCAGTATCAGCCCCATGGGCAACATCACTCAGTATCATCCCCGCGGGCAATATCACTCAATAGGTACATGCGCTCACCGGGGGTGTGTACAGACTCCGGAGGGGCTCCTATAGCCCAATGTCTATAAACAAGCCACATCATGGCATAAATCACTCACAATATTGGCCCTCGGCCTCTCTCATATCATAACATCCTCACAACATTGGCCCGCATCCTCACTCAGTCAGACACTGTCAACATGCCCCTCAGGCCATAAATATACCGGGTTCTCGACCAAAAATAGTGTTTCATTTTCAAGAAATAATATAAAAAATACTCTGAGTGTCAAAATAATTTTCAAGAACAGACTGAGTGAAAATCATATCATATCAAGTGAGGAAAATAGTAAAAACAGCCCCCAAGGGGTAAACAGATCGGCAGTAGGCCCCAAACATGACTTACATCCCAAAACATATCAATACTATTAAGCATAGGCTTAAAAATCGGTTTCGCAACTCAATAGTTGCCTAAAAGGGATATATTTTCAAATTTCCAATCTTTGCATTCCAAAATCCGTGAAAGGATGCAAGGTCCGGGGTTTCATACCCTCAGGACAAGATTTAAAGACATTAATTACCTCAAACTAGCCCGAAAAGCTACTCTGCAATGCGCTTGCATCTCGAATCAACTTCTGAGTGCTCCAAATCTACCAAGTTAACATTTTTATCATCAAAGTATGCTTAAGGAATGAATTCCAGTTGAAAAATACCAATTCTAGCTCAAAACCCGAAATTAGCCAAAACCCGACCACCGGGCCTGCGTCTCGGAACTTGACAAATTTTATACCAAAATGTTCTTCATCATCTCACGAGTCCGTACATATAAAGAACGCTAAAATCGGAGTTCGTTTGACCCCTCAAATCGATCCCTAAAGGTCTTATAATCTCAAGCCCTAACCCCATCTTTTCTACTGGTTTTCATGGATTAAACATTGATATTATGTCTCCAATCATATATAATCGAGTGATTCAGTTCAAAAAGCTTACATCAATGATGACCACTGATTTTCCCTCTTCAAAATCGCCTCCAAGCTCTTTTCCCGTTCAAAAATGGTGTTAAAAAGGTTTAATGGTTGCAGAGGGTTTTAATTTATACAGTCCAGGGGTTCCGCACCTGCGCCCAATGTCTCGCACCTGCGGGACCGCACCTGCGACCTTCCACGGACTGACCAAATCTCGCACATGTGGCTCTACTTCTGCACCTGCGACCTCGCAGGTGCGATCAAGTAGCCGCATCTGCGATGCTCTCATGGGCTGGCTCAAACTCGCACCTGCGATGCCTTGCTCGCTCCTGCGGGCCCGCACCTGCGGTCAAACTTCCGCAGGTGCGGAAATCACTGTGAATTCACACCAACAACTTTTTGCTACAAATTTCCATCTCCGAACTTCCCGTCAACCATCCGAAATTAATCCCGAACCCCTCGGGACCTCAACCAAATATACCAACATATCATATATGATCATTCAAACTTAGTCGCACCCTCGGAACACCAAAACTAACATCGAAACACCAAAACCGCATCGGATTCAAGCCTAAGAACTTTGATATTTCTAAAATCCACCAACGATGCCGAAACTATCCAAAACACATCCGATTGACCTGAAATTTCGCAGACATATCCAAAATGACATTACGAACATGTTCCAACTTCCGGAATTCCATTCCAACCCCAATAGCCTATTTTCCACTGCCGACCGGAAATCACCAAAAACTAACTTTCGCCAATTCATGCCTAATTCTACACCGGACATCACAAAAATATTCTGAACACACTCCTAAGTCCCAAATCACCTAAAGAATCTATTTGTACCATATAATCCGCATTCCGAGGTCGTTTACCAATAAGTCAACTCTCATTTGACTTTTCCAACTATAAAGCTATTTTTAGAGACTAAGTGTCTCGATTCTCACTACAACCATTCTGATTTCGATCCAACCGACTCTAACACATCATAAACAATATAACCAACCTATGAAAAGTCAAAAACAGGAATAATAATGAAATTTCTACAAAACGACCGGCCGAGTCGTTACATTCTCCCCCACTTAAACACACGTTCGTCCTCGAATGTTTCTAGAGTTGTTCCACACACCACCAAAATTATTGTGTAACCTACCATGCACATATTTAGAGGTGATCCCACGTCACTCTACTCCATATAGGTCTAATAGCACAACACAATTGAAATTTCGAAGTCCGATCCTGACCCATAAACCTTAGAACAAAGTTCCACTTCTGAAATGATTTACAAGTTCAAATCCCACAACTATAAGCTGAAATAGTTTGAACGCGCTGTATCAAGCCATATCCGTAACCCAAGATGAAACATAATATACCACGCGACTCAACACTCATAGCGATGACTCCTAATCCCAATCGCTGCTCATAACAACCTAATACCGGTAAATAATCTCTTATCAAACAAAACCTCGCTTAAAAACCTTCATATGGTGCCGATGATGAAAGAAACACGTAGAATCCAACAACCATTCGTCCGATCAGCATCAATACCATCCATAGCCATAACTTGTGCAACTCGTGCACTCAATAACAACATCCCAAGAGCTCAATTCATAAAATAGAGAAGACTCACACGAGAGGACTATCCTGCCATTAACTATTACCATCACAACATCATGCTAGAAGCCTGGCACACACCGTAAAATCAGAACACACGAATCTGACACCAAGGATCATACCTCTACCTAACTCAACTACAAAGCGTGATCCCATCCAACCGCTGGACCACATGACATACTCCAAGCAACCTTGCTCAAAATCAATAACCATGCGAAATTCGACGTCGATTACTCAAAGTGCATTTCCATAACCACGGGAAAATTGGACGATACCATGCCACCCGAACCATAAAGAACATAACCAACACGTCTCAATCCTGCAACACCCAATTACTTACCTTTCTTCAAATCTCGCTATAAAGCCCTGATAGAACCGCACCCTATGCACATATAACGAACAATCACAATCCCTCGAAACACCGAAAGGCAACTCATAGATCACTCCAAAACACGAATAATCTCAATGACAATCGAATGGTACATCCCTCAACAATAGCAATTCGGAGTCAACAATTCCGACTCGATGCAGACCACACACCCATACTGACCTACCAATAATTCTAAGTCAACTCTAATCACCCACAACAGGTAGATAACTCTCCGAACATTCATAATGACTGAATCATGACATATACTAACACCTGACTAGCTTTGCTCACATCCTCGTAGTTCACAACTACAAAAATAATCTGTTCATGAAAACTCCCAGTCTCACAATCCATGAGGTGCACCAATTACCATATCTGATCTCCACTCCACTGCTCGAATACATAACACATCCCTGATAGTCAATCCTTCCACGAGGGATACCCCCATAATTCCTCTGTGTCACCAGGAAACCTTGAATATCAGCAGTCGATCCAACAAGAGAGCGCCGTAACACCAATGAATCACCCTTATTCAAACACATTGCCTTAAACACATTGTCATTTATGAATGTATACTCTCATCCATCCACCCAATAGTGGTATCCTTTATCTGGTCATCCGAAACTGCCAGTTCTGACCTTCCTTCCAGAACTGAACCGTGACCTCACATATGCCACTCTCCACTATACACAAAATACCGCATACGCCATGCAATCCCATGATAAATATGAGAACTTCATGCTCCCTTCCTAGCCACAAACAACTACGTGCCTACTAGCCAAGAACTTTCCATTTGATCCCATCTAGATGCAAAATCACTATACACCACATGACCCTCACACTAGTAGAAATATACATCTCTAACCTTGGTAGAAACCATCAAGAACTCCCGAATCACATTTGTACAGCACCAAACCGCCAGGACTGAATCCTTCTAACTCAACCAAGCTACGTATTCCACCAAATTCCAAGGGAATTGCTAAGAAACACCTGTAACACACTCATTACCTTATAAACACCCAAAGAACTAACCATATCCCTTATTGTTTATCATGCCGATCCGACCTACTACCAAGATGTCTTATTCATTCAAGTTCCTTCTGACTTACCTTCGAATTGATACTTCTTCTTGCCATAATACCACAATTCTCAATCCCGACTCACCGTACGAAACCCGAGCATAAAATATACTATTTAAGGCTCATAAGCCGTTGAATACTCTCTCAAATATCCCCAAAGCACCACATTAGAAATACTTACCCTGAAGAGTCTTCCTGCGAATTTTAAAGTCATTACTTTCACTTTCCTGATACTGATGGATAGAATCCATGATAACACAAATACACCACAAGTCTTGACACCTTCCCCGTAAATCTCAGTTCTAGCCCTTCTCACACCTTGAAGATCCTCGATCTCTACATATAACCTTGAATCCGTCTGAACCATTCTTGAACGTCATTTACTCTACGCTATTTCAATTACACTAACCAAGTAAACAGAACAACCTGACCCCGCTTGCAATCCACATACTAGGAAAGTAATCTTCACCTTTGAAGCAACAAGCACACTCATACATTGAACACTATACACTTACCAGTACAACTTCATCATTCAATACATTCCATTCTCCGTAAAGTACATTACAACCTGTATCGAAGAAATCCCATTACTCGAGTCACTACCAGACTCCACCTCTACAGGTCATAACTGATTCACTAACATACCTCGAACCAAAACTAATACAACACATAATCGTGTAATCAACTTATCATTAGCGAACTCCCCCACTTGGCTCAAAGCCAAAGGTCAAGAAAACAATAACTCACGATGCCCACACATTATCACTGCCACCATACTGTGGTGGGATTCAACTAAATCCTTCATAAGCTCATATGACCCAAACCATCTAACCCTCAAGTCGAATACAAATCTTGCATCCACCATTGAAATTGTCATGCCGACTTCCACAAGCGATCTAAACTCAAATTACAACATACATCATTTACTGGTAGAAGAGAACTTACTACAGATCAACATAAGGACCACACACCTCGGGACAACCCACAGGAGATACCCTTGCCTGCTTAGCCTCAAACTGATATCTCTCTATACACTTCCGAAGATCATCGCTATTACTCAATCTCTTTACCCTCCTACATCAGAAGACAACTAATGCCTGCCCTCAAGACATCAAAATAAGCGGTATAAGAACCTGAAGCTGATGGCAATACTAACACTGGGGTTGTGGCAAGGAATTCTTGAGCTTCTGGAAGCTCTACTCACACTCTTCTGACCACATAGATACCTTCATTAGACACCACGTGTCCTAAGAATGCTACTGAACTGAGCCAAAAATTCACACTTGGAGAACTTCGCACAAAGCTTCTCCTCCCGATATCCTTGTAATACCATCTCAAATGCTGAATATGCTATCCCTGGCTACGATAGTACGACAGGATGCCATCAATAAATACAATAACAAAGGAGTGCAATCATTGCCTGAATACACCGCTAATCAAATACATGAATGCTACTGGAGCATTGGTCAGCTCAAATGACATCACAGGAACTCAGAACACGATCGAAGGATCCGCCTCACTCCACATCTAAACAACATGAGAGGTCTTTCACTACACTCCTAGCTCGAGACCATATTCTAACTTAAGACTGAAGTCAATTACTCAATGATTCTTGCTACATCTCCCGCTAATTCATTCTTGTCACAATCAAATAACCTGAACACATCTAACTATCAATCACACTTACCACGTAGTCATCTAGTCACAAGTTCCATCAATAAGGACACAAACGGACATATAAGTCCCCAAATGCACGTGCTCACACAAACAAAATCTCAGCACTCAAGTCACAGACAATATCCGTCCTCAAGTCCTTCTGACTGGCCCATTATTAACATGTAAAAAAAATTACATCTCACCCATGGAAGTCACAAGCCGCCGACGCACAACTGATACCAAGCGCTCGCGTGCGCATTCAAATACATGAAAGGAATTCAAAGAGTTACACTTTTGGATGAATAAATGGATTCGCACGATAAGAATTCAAGAATGTGGAATGTTTCCTAAGGGTTCTGCAACCTCTCAAAGATAAGTACAGACGTCTCCGTACCGATCCGCAAGACTCTACTAAACATGCTCATGACCGTTGAGTCCTAAGTAACCTAGTGCTCTGATACCAACTTGTCACGACCCCAAATCCTAACCAGCCGTGATGGCGCCTATCGTGGAACTAGGCTAGCCAACACTCATAATTTTCACATTTTTCTTTTCAAACAACTCAATTTATTTCAACGATTCATAATACACATATAAATTTAGAAATCTTTAAACAAAACAATCAAGCTAACACTCTATAACCGTCCCCAAGACCCGGAGTCAACATGTCATGAGCATCTACGAAATAACTAACTTTGCTATTGTCATAGACAAAGTCTAGGAATAAAATACTAATACTAAATAAAGGAAGGGAAATGGAGAAGCTGCGGACGCTGGACAGCTACCTCGAAATCCCGTAAAGCTGCTGCTAACGAACAAAGATGGCTACTGCCCCGCACTAGTACCTGGATTTGCACACAGGGGTGCAGGGAGTAATGATGAGTATGCCAACTCAGTAGTAATGAAAATAAATCACAGTCTGAGAATAAGAAACACGCAACACAACTACCAATCCACAAAACAGTAGAACACCAAGTCTCAATACAGTATACATAAGTTCGAAAACCAATTTCCAGAAACTCCTTTGAAACAAGTATATTTTCAATATATCTTAGTAAAACTCTCAGTAAAAATCAATTTGAAAAACGAAGTGAATCGTAGTCAAAAACTCAGTAAAATTTTCATAAGTCTGCCCCTCGGGCCATAATAATTTCTCATAACAATTTCCCTCAGCACCTCACCATCACTCAGTATCACCCCATCAGGCAACCTCACAGTCACTCAGTATCAGCCCATCAGGCAACCTCACAGTCACTCAGTATCAGCCCATCAGGCAACCTCACAGTCACTCAGTATCAGCCCAACAGGCAACCTCACAGCCACTCAGTATCAGCCCAGCGGGCAACCTCACAATCACTCAGTATCAGCCCCGCGGGCAACATCACTCAGTAGGTACCTGCGCTCACCAGGGGTGTATACAGACTCCGGAGGGGCTCCTACAGCCCAAGCGCTATAAACAAGCCACATCATGACATAAATCACTCACAATATTGGCCCTCGGCCTCTCTCATATCATAACATCCTCACAACATTGGCCCGCAACCTCACTCAGTCAGACACTCTCAACATGCCCCTCATGCCATAAATATACCGGTTCTCGACCCAAAAACAATGTTTCATTTTCAAGAAATAATATAAAAAATACTCTGAGTGTCAAAAATATTTTCAAGAACAGACTGAGTGAAAATCATATCATATCAAGTGAGGAAAATAGTAAAAACAGCCCCAAGGGGTAAGCAGATCGGCACTAGGCCCCAAACATGGCTTACAACCCACATATCAAAATATATCAATACTATTAAGCATAGACTTAAAAATCGATTTCGCAACTCAATAGTTGCCTAAAAGGGGATATATTTTCAAATTTCCAATCTTTGCATTCCAAAATCCGTGAAAGGATGCAAGGTCCGGGGTTTCATACCCTCATGACAGGATTTAAAGACATTAATTACCTCAAACTAGCCCGAAAAGCTACTCTGCAATGCGCTTGCCTCTCGAATCAAATTACGAGTGCTCCAAATCTACCAAGTTCAGATTTTTATCATCAAATTATGCTTAAGGAATGAATTCCAGTTGAAAAATACCAATTCTAGCTCAAAACCCGAAATTAGCCAAACCCCGACCCCCAGCCCCGCGTCTCGGAACTCGACAAATATTATACCAAAATATTCTTCATTATCTCACGAGTCCGTACATATAAAGAACGCTAAAATCGGAGTTCGTTTGACCCCTCAAATCGATCCCTAAAGGTCTTATAATCTCAAGCCCTAACCCCATCTTTTCTACCGATTTTCATGGATAAAACACTGATATTAGGTCTCCAATCACATATAATCGAATGATTAAGTCAAAAAAGCTTACCTCAATGATGAACACTGATTTTCCCTCTTCAAAATCGCCTCCAAGCTCTTTTCCCGTTCAAAACTGGTGTTAAAAATGTTTAATGGCCGGGGAGGGTTTTAATTTATACTTTCTGTCCAGGGCTTCCGCACCTGCGCCCAATTTCTTGCACCTGCGGTCCCACTAACCGCGCCTGCGACCTTCCACGGACTGACAAAATCTCGCACCTGCGGCTCCACTTCCGTACCTGTGACCTCGCAGGTGCGGTCAAATGGCCGCATCTGCGATGCTCTCATGGGCTGGCTCAAACTCGCACCTGCGGTGCCTTGCTCGCTCCTTCGGGCCCGCACCTGCGGTCAAACTTCCGCAGGTGCGGAAATCATTGTGAATTCACACCAACAGCTTTTTGCTGCAAATTTTCAACTCTGAACTTCCCGTTAACCATCCGAAATCAATCCTGAGCTCCTCGAGACTTCAACCAAATATACCAACATATCATATATGATAATTCAAACTTAGTCGCACCCTCAGAACACCAAAACTAACATCGAAACACCAAAAGCACATCAGATTCAAGCCTAAGAACTTTGATATTTCTAAAATCCACCAACGATGCCGAAACTATCCAAAACACATCCGATTGACCTGAAATTTTGCAGACATATCCAAAATGACATTACGAACCTGTTCCAACTTCCAGAATTCCATTCCGACCCCGATAGCCTATTTTCCACTGCCGACCAAAAATCACCAAAAACTAACTTTCGCCAATTCAAGCCTAATTCTACACCGGACATCACAAAAATATTCTGAACACACTCCTAAGTCCCAAATCACCTAACGAAGCTATCCGTACCATATAATCCGCATTCCGAGGTCATTTACCAATACGTCAACTCTCAGTTGACTTTTCCAACTATAAAGCTATTTTTAGAGACTAAGTGTCTCAATTCTCACTACAACCATTTCGAGCCAACCGATTCTAACACATCATAAATAATATAACCAACTTATGACAAGGCAAAAACAGGAATAATAATGAAATTTCTACGGAATAACTGGCCGGGTCGTTACACAAGGTTATGGATTATTTCCTCCCATGATAGAACGAATTACACACTGGTGTAGTAGTACTTCAAACCCAAGTGTTTCAGCGAACACAAAGTTCGGTAGCAAATCACACTTACCGTTGCTTTCTTTGAAGTTAAAAATATGCAGAAGGAAGGAGAAGAACTCAGAAATTAGTATGTAAAATCTGAGAGAATGGACTTGTATTTATAGCCAAAGTTGGGCTGAAATCTGAAGAGGTGCAACTCTTCAGAATGGTTGTTTTTGCAAAACAACCATATAATAAATGTCATGACATAATTGACTATTTACTCAACAATAAAGAGGGAAAATTGAAGGGTAGTTAATTTTCTGTTACAAAAACATAAAACTAAATATTGGATAACTGAAATGGATTTACTATTAATATTTATTTTAATATTAATATTTTGTTATTAAAACAAATATTTAATAACATTTCTGTTAATATTTACTATTAACAAATAAATTTGGTCCAAAAAATAATCTCTCGATCGANAGGGTAGTTAATTTTCTGTTACAAAAACATAAAACTAAATATTGGATAACTGAAATGGATTTACTATTAATATTTATTTTAATATTAATATTTTGTTATTAAAACAAATATTTAATAACATTCATGTTAATATTTACTATTAACAAATAAATTTGGTCCAAAAATTAATCAATCGATCGATCATTTGACCAAATCCAAATCCAAATCTAAATCCGAATCCGAATCTGAATCCGAAGCCGAATAACTGAAATGGATTTAATATTAATATTTATTTTAATATTAATACTATGTTATTAAAACAAATATTTAATAACACTTATAATATTTACTATTAACAAATAAAGTTGGTCAAAAAATTAATCAATCGATCGATCATTTGACCAAATTCAGATTCTGAATCCGAATCCGAAGCCGAGGCCGAGCCGAGCGAGCGACGACGACGACGACGGCGCGAGGCTTTCCTTATTCTAAACTCTTTATGAGCTAGAAGAAGAGCAATTGCTTATATACCCATCAAAAATCTTTTTCTTTTCCCACGTGGGATAATCAAGGAGGGAACCTCAAATATTACTCAAATATTTTATTTTCCCCTCCATTTTCCATTCACCATATTTTAAGCATTAATAACTTAAAACCCCAACATAAGATCACATGACATAACACTTTATAAAATCTCAGGAGAGATTCAGGTATCAGAATATATGAATGAAGAGATCTCTTTGTTATGTCTATATGAAAATAAGGAGGTTGGAACCGATATAAAATGTTTGTCGTCGACATCTATAATAGCGCTAAGTATAGATGAGGATCTTAAGTCTATCGAATATAGACACAAAAATATTGGCCAAATAGAAGAGACGCAATTCGAATAGCAATTGGTTTCATATGAAAGACAAGTATTTGGACCTACAGTTCAAACACTTGAAAATATAAAGTCAATGATATGTGCAATCAGTTTTCGATATCTTATTTATCTAGCATGACATGAAAACTTGATACGCATCTAATTAAAGTCTATTATATGACTTATATGACAATCCTTGAAGGATTTAAATCGCTTAAAGCAGATACAATTTTTGGTCATGAAGTACCACATTATAAGTGCTATTTGTGCACATATGTATCTTGCTATAACTATAAGCATGATAATGTGATAGCGAGGACTTTCAAGGTGAAACATATTCATTGAAGTTAAAATGACTATTTTATTCATCAAATCTCTGGCGATGTCAACCTTCAAGAAGCTAGTGCACAAGATTGTGATGCGAAGGCTCAAGGATGTGAATTGATACTCTCATCAGGGGGAGTTAATACGTGTTGCACTTTTTTTTCCTTACAAGGTTTTGTCCCACTGGGTTTTCCTTGCGAGGTTTTTAACGAAGCAACCAAAATGCGTATTGTTAGATAACTTTATTTTTTTTTCTTTTCTAGAATTTTTTCCCATTGGCTTTTATTTTAGGTTTTAACGAGGAACATTATCTATTGAATAAATATTCAATGGGAAGTGTTATAAATAAAATTCTATTTAAGGTGAATATTTATATTTTATAGAGATTTTAGGGATTTTACTTGGTGGCTAAGTCACTATCTATCTATCTAGCTATATATATATAAAGCTGGGCTTTGAAAATCTTATGTGGCATCTCTCTAATGCTTGGAAACACATTTATCTTTTTTGTCCTTTTTTGCTTTTTTCACTTTTTGTATTAAATAACTGTTTTGTTGTTCCAACAAAAGAATGTAACAGTTACAAGACCTACGCTACTGAAATGAACAGTTACGACGGTTGGATTCAAATTATAATGGCATGTGGTTGAATTCTCTTTTCCGATTCATGATCCTTACATTTCAGTTACAAACTATTTATTCATGCACCACTTTAAATCAAGGCAAAATACTCATCTCCACTTTAAAGCTGATATTGCAGTTACGATGAAAGTAGAAAAATATTCGAGACACGCAGAAAATTAACGGATTCCAATCAAGAAAAATACTGCTCAAGCTTTTGGCTTTTTCTTTACGTAGGAGGAAGAAGAGATTTGCTCTTCGGAGAAGAAGAGGGTTTGGCTAAAAGACAATTGCAGTTTATTACGCCATTGCTCTATCTTTAGCCGCGGGTCAATCGAAAACAGTCTCCCTACCCTTCCAGGGCAGGGGTAAGGCTGCGTACATCCTAACCTCCCCAAACCCGACTTGGTGGGACTATACTGGGTAGTTGTTGTTGTTGTTGTTACGCCATTGCTCTACATAGAGAATTTAGGTGTGCCAGTTTATATGTGTATATTCTTTAATGGTGTATTATTGTAAATATGTCATTTGTTCCAATTTGAAGTTTATTAGGCCATTGCCGAATGCCAGTTGAGATCACAGTGCTGCAATTTTGACAAAGACCTTGACGGATTTTCATTGGTTAGATCAATACTTGATGAATTACAAAGCAAGTACAGAGAAGGTTCATCCAAAGTTTATACTTTTATCTCACCTTGCTGCCATCTTTGTATATTTTGGGTAGTATTGACCATTAATTTGTTTTATGTTAAGATTACATGCCTAATTTTGTTGTGCCTAAGTTGCAGTATTTTGTTAGCAGTAATTACCTCACTCTCTGCTTAATTGTTTAAAAACTATGGTGTAATAAACACAGACAGCATCATCGTTTTATTTTGAATTTTGGTGGTGAATTTGATACAAATTGATCTTCTTGCAAAACTAACTGACGGTGAGTATGTTGTATTTATTTTATGTTAACTTTTGTCGTTGAGTTTTAGTTCCTCTAAACAAAAATGAATCAAAAAATTATGTTCATTTAATTTTCAACAATAAATAGCTTAATATATATATATATATATATATATCTTAAACAATTATCTAATATTTTGCTGTGGTGTATGACTATGGAGAAGCAAATGAATAGTTAGTGACTTTTTTGTCCTAAAACAAAGAAAAGTAATTATGATAGGTAAACTCACTAAGTTGAATGACTATTTGATAAATTAACATTCTTTCTCTCTATATATATAATGCAAATTTTATCTTGATATTGGTTGTTCTTATAAAAGAAAAGTAATTTGTTATATTTTTCTATATCGCAATTTACTAGTTTCCTTATAAATAGAGGGGTCCTATTCACTTGTAATTCACCCCAAAATTCAATAAGAATTGTCTCTCTCTCTTTCTCTTCAATATTGTTCTTGTTCTATTGTTGTTTCATAACAAAAAGTGATTTTTTTTTTCAAATTAAAAGGATATTTGAAAATCAGAGTTGTGTTTGGACATGAATATAATTTTGAGTTGTTTTTAAAGTTTTGTTAGTGATATGAGTGAAAATTTTGAAAAACAGCTATTTGAAATTTTTCAATTTTTCGATAAATTTCAAAATTCATCTTCAAGTGCAAAATTGAAAATTTTATGCCCAAACACTGATTTCGAAAAAAGTGACAGATTTTCGAAAAAATAGTGAAAAAATTCTTATGTCTGAACGGGCTCTAAGTGGGTGTTTTGGACATAAGAATTGTAAAACTCCAAAAAAGTAAAAAAAATTTCAAATGAAAATGGTATTTGAAAATTAGAGTTGTGTTTGGACATGAAATTATTTGGGTCCTTTTTGAAATTTTGTGAATGATTTGAGTGAATTTTGAAAAACAACTTTTTGAAAATTTTTAATTTTTCGATTTTTCTTAAATTCATCTTGAATGAAAAAAAAAGGATTTATAGCCAAACAATAATTTCAAAAAAAGTGAATATTTTTCGGAAAAAAGTGTTATTTTTGTCCTCAATCTCCACATTTCAAAATCTACAAAAGGACCATTTAGAAAAGTTTCCCATTTACACACACGTCCCTCTCCTTCCCTCGTTTCTTTTTCTTCCTTTCTCGAATTTGGCGCGTAAATCCACCATTGACAACTCTAATCTAGGGCAAAACTCATCACATCACAAAATCCACAAAAATGGAAACCTTCAAAGAGCAACTCGAGCAGGTACACACTTTTTTATCATCAAATAAACCATTGGCTTACTCGACGCTGCTTCATCTCCAGCAACAATCCGGCACGGACTCTTCTTTCGTTCAATTGCTCGCCGATTCATCTTCTATCGTGGTGCGCTATATTCTCGTCGATATATTCAATAACGACGAGGAAATGTGAGTTCCTCCTAACCATCTTTGCAAAGAGTTTAAGTTCTATGTAATGATGGTGTAAAAAGTAGAATCATGTCACTTATTAAATAATTATAGCTTATTCTCTTGATAACTATTACTATATGGTTCCATTTTATGTGACGTTGTTTGACAGGGCACGGAGTTTAAGAGAAAAACGTAGAAAGACTTTTGAGACTTGTTGTTTAAAACAAATCATAGATATTAGGTTTGAGAAGTTTAGAAACAGTTTAACTATCTCTAAATGTAGAGAAGTGTTGTTCTTTTCGGGACATACTAAACAGGAAAGTGAATCACATAAATCGTGCTAGAGGGAGTAACTATTAATTCGATAAAAATGATAACTAAGCCGCTATTACAGTACAAGATTTGCTTATAGTGTAAAAGAATCTTTACTGTCCGTTATTTAACTTAAATCCCTTTTCAAAAGGATTCAAGTTATAGACGGACAACAGCAACAACAACAACCCAATATAATCCCACAAGTGGGGTCTGAGTAGGGTAGTGTGTACGCAAACCTTACCCCTACACTAGGGTGGTAGAGAGGCTGTTTCCAATAGACCCTCGGCATCCTTCCTTCCAAGAATTCCCTACCTTGCTCTTGGGGTGACTCGAACTCACAACCTCTTGGTTGGAAGTGGAGGGTGCTTACCATCAAGTTATAGACTGACATTGTAAATAATAATAACACTAAAAACGTAATTTAACGTGTTATAAGAGGTTATTGGTCACACATATTATAGGCATATTACTTGTAATTGATTTCTAAGTAACTTGATAATGTTTATTTTAGCGTAAATTTCTTACACTAACCAATTGTAGCAGGTCGTTACCATCATTTTCAGGTTTAACAAACTACACTTACTGTAGATGGTTACTTGTACTTGGTTTCTAAGTGATCTGATAACATAACTTTTTTTTTTTCTGTGTACAAAAATTAAACTCTTTTTTTTGTTCAATATTATCTCTTAGCTTTGAAAGTTTCAGGAACTGATCTGGTTTTCTTTTCTTTTGGTTTGTTTCCTCAATATTTTTAGTGCTGCTCAGGCTTTGAAGTGCTTGGGATTTATGATTTATCACCCATCTATAGTTGGCTCAATCGAAGGTTCTTTCTTTTGCCCTTTATTATTTTTGTTTTTGTTTCTCTATTGGCTTATAAGACTCCTTTTAAGTTGTCCATTTGAACTCTCAAAGAAGGTGTCTTATTTAGTCCCTCAATTTCATAATTTTGGACGTTTGTACTTTCCAAGACTCAAGAAAAGAAAAAAAATCCACAAGTTGGAAAATTTATGTCCAACTTTAAAGTGGTTGTCAAAATTTAGTATACTCATCTATTGCAAAGTGAGAAGTGACAAACGCTTCGGGAGTGAGAGAATAAAAAGAGAAGAAAATCTTATTTTGCATCAGGGCGATTGTGATGAAGTTGAAGAGTATGTCTAAAAAATTAAAGGATGTACATTGAAACATGATAAATATGCCACAAACACGAATATGAAGGAGAGAGATTATTTTTTCTTTCTGTTTTTGATGTCATTCATACAAAGCCACATGTTTAAGTTATTCATTTACTGCTAATGTACAATTACATGTCTTGGGGCAAATTTAGAGTTTTGGGGCTAATGTAGCTTCAATGACTGAATGTAGGTGACGATGCCACGGCTATTGTTGATTCTCTTGTTGAGGTCATTACGACCACCAAGATTAAGGTACTCTGAACTTCTTGATAGGCAACAAAATATTGGACTTGAGAAAGCATTTACTAAGAAATGTGCTCGGAAAGTTTGACGCGGCTATTGCTAATTGCAGTCTGTTTGCAACTTGGGTGTCTGGTGTATATCGATGCAGCAGTTCAACTCGTCGCTTTTGGATGCACATTTCCAGTCTTTGCTGAGGGCAATTACATATGCCCTTGACAATCCTATTGGGTCTCTTTCAGTCACATTTGAGGCTATGCAGGTATATCCGAGTTTATTGTGCGATAATCTGTCTAACCTAAACTGTGTAACGTCTGGATTTTGTCAATGAGTAGGAGTTCAAACTCTTCTGTCTAGTCTCCGCAATATCATATATGTGAAAATGATTCATTAAGCTAAAAAAGGATACACTAGTATACTACTGTCACGATAACACGGTGCATCAATGTTGTCGTGCTGAAATTTGGTACTTAGAAGTAGAGGAACAGCTCTTTGAAATATTTGTATGAGCAGAATTTATTTAGCAAGTTTTTTTAAAATGAGAAAAGAAAAACATTTCTGCTAGAAAACCGATAGTTGCGTTGCTTGTAGTAATCTGTGCTGAAAAGAGGCATCATCCTTCTCTTTTAATGAACAGAAGATGAACTCTTTAACCCAGCTTTTATTCATTTGTAAGGAGTATAATGTTTGTTTTTGTTGAATAGAGCAAGCAAAGTTTCTCCCAAAATGGCATGTTGTTGCTGCCAAACGCACACACAAGTATATGTGGTCGTACAAGTAACAAAGTCATAAGTCGAGCGTCGAACCCACAGAGACTTATGTTCACTACTAGTTACTCCAAGATTATTATTTAGTCAAGTATTTCAGAGTTCATATGTTGCTCCTTTGCCATGTCCACAGAAAATTGAACTAGGGCCTGAAGGTTATCTGAGTCCTTTGCTTCCCTCAACCTCCTGCGAAATGTTCTCTTGGTTCGTGGTCAAAGCCTTGAAGTCTATCCTGGCTTCTGACCCTCCGCATTCAATCAAAGTTCCTGAGAGTAGAGCAACCAATAAGAAACGTTAGACTTGACGAAATAAACAACTAAAGTAAAACTAGAAAGTAGTCCTAAGTTGCTCGGACTCGGGTGCAGGTATCCGATACGGGGACGGATCCGAGTATCAGATTCGGCAAAATCTAAAGTTTAAGATTCGGAGGTGCGGATCCGGATATGGATATGGATGTGGGGATTCGGCTAATACAAAATAGAGCTATAAAAATATTGTAAATTTTGAGAGATATTCTGTGAAAAACTTACATGAATATTGTACAACACAATCTTTCATTCTCCAAGATGGACATTATTCTTCCATTGTTCTAAATCTGTTTTATTTTTGATTTTGAGAAATCAAAATCTCAATTTTTCTCCCAAATTTGTCGATGGACTCCGGTCAAAGTGTCCGAAGTCAGTTGACCGTATCCGGGACGTATCACCTTCCGGTATCGGTATCCGTCCCCTATCCGGACGGAGACGGCACCAAAATCAAAGAGTCCGCGCAACTTAGAAGTAGTCAATATTCAAGTCCCCGGCAATGGCGCAAAAAACTTGTTGCTGCCAAACACACACGCAAGTATACGTGGTCGTACAAGTAATGAAGTGATAAGTCGAGTGTCGAAGACACAGAGACTTGTGTTAACTACCCACTAATTTCACCAAGATTATTATTCAGTGAAGTATTTCAGAGTTCAAAAAGGTGATTATACTATGCACTAATTCTAACTAGTAACTAATTTATCAAGCAGCAAAATGGTTGTTGTGTATTCAATAGAGACAAATATTCTAGGATTGTGGTCGATTCACCAATCCTATTGTGTTCTAACTAATTCTCCCTATCATACAATTCACTCATGGTTGCTAATTAATCGAACAATCGCTCTCGTAGTATTTTCCCGAATTCCTACTCGCCTATTCAAAATAGATTAACGCCTATATTCCTATGGAATCAATAACGATTAAGATTACAATATTTAATCAAGCATGGTGACTAGGTATATTCCTATCATAACCACAAATCCGCCCCCCTCAGAGTTAAGATCATGCTCTCTTCAATTCTTTTCTAATCTAAACGTAGCTTTCCCTAGCATAGTATAGATAGTAAATAGAACCTAACTGTTGGCCAGACAATTAAGCAATTAATCACAAAATTGAAGAAACAGTCATATATTAGTGAATTGTAATCAAGGTTAAGTCAACTTTAAACAACAATATTCATGGCTAAATCACAACCCCAGAACTATGGGTTTTAGCCACTCATGATAATATCAAAACAAATTTACAAGTGTTGAATAATTGAAAATAGTAAGAAAAGATGAAGAAAACTGAGATATCGTCGCTCTCGGATGTTCCTTGTGTGTATTTTTCCTTCAAAGTGGCGTCTCCCCTTTCACAATAGGCTTAGTCTTGCTTTTATACGCGTTGGTTAGGTCTTGGGCCGAAATAACCTTGTCCCGGGTGAATTAGGAGAGATTTCCCGTCACCAGTGCCCAGGGTAGCGTGGGGCGCTATCCCTGGCGCTGTTTTTTTTTTTTTTTTGGTTTCTGGAAATTGCGCCACAGGTAGCACCCCATGCTCTGCCATTGGTGCTACAAATGACCCTTTTCCAATTTTTCTTCTTTTTGGCTCTAATCTCGCACCTTTCGCCCCATATTGCCTCCGGATGATTCCTACGTATAAAAACACCACGGATTAGCATAAATCATTACATTTCACATCCGAAATCCACGAAACACGAGTAAAATGTAAGGCGATATATATATATATATATATATATATATATATATATATATATTTTAAGCTAAATATCACATGCAACACCTCAATTATTCTCATGATACTGTAATCAGAAAAGAAATAAAAGGAGAAAAGCTATATTTTGTACCTGAATATAACAGAATCAGAATTGCAAATATTTTTATTAAAAAAGGTATTGCGTACTGGACTCCTCTTTGTACACCTTTTGCCTATAAGCCAAATGCACTGCCAATATAATTTTGTAATTCCCCCCCCTGATTATTCTCTGTGATTATGCTGCTACAGGCTGTAATGAAGTTGGCGAGTACATCAGCCCAAAATATGAGAGCCTTGTCAAACATATGGGCTCCTCCAGTTTATAGAAGACTTGTCAGCAGTGATAAAAGGGAAAAAGATATGTCAGAACGTTGTTTACTAAAAGTCTCTAGTGTGATATGTCCTCCACCAGTAAATCTCTCAAAGGTAGCAGATGATACTATATTTTTGTTTGCGTTAGCGCACTTTGTTTCTTATGCTTCCTGAGGAGAAGGAAAAACATTGCATCTATATTATTATGTATATCAGCTTAATCTCCAAAAACAAACAGCTATCACCTCAGTCCCAAACAAGTTGATCAGCTATATGAATCCTCACTAACCATATTTATCCATTTAAACTCACCTCATGCTAATATTGTACAAAATACAAATAAAAATTAAAAAGTACTAGAAGTTCTCTATATTTTCTACCAGCATATAAATCTCTAGCAGGGGTAAAAGACTCCTAGAAAGCATAGGACCTGAAGGAACGTATTGACATGGTTAAAATATATTCACAACTAATTTATATCACCTACTCAAATATTTTTCTTCCATTGTGCCCTTGAACGGGTATGTTTCCAATTTACTAATATTTAGTGTTTTGAAGAATTCTGCATGAATGAAGGATCCACGTAACACAATAAAAAATGCATACGAGGCATTAATTGCCTGTTGATATTCAACTAGTAGTATAGGGCTCCCTGGTAAGAGCCTACTATCCAAATGGTTGTTGAGGTGGAATGATAGTTTAAGGTAGCAGCGGAAAGATGTAATCAAGTTAAAATTTGGGTTTCAGAATTATCGGGACACAGCTAATACAAGTGCACCACATGGATGTGCTTTCTGGAGACATATAAACTTTTTGTTGGTGGAATTTCAAGAGCTTATTGGGTTGAAAATTGGGAATGGGAGAAGATTTAAAATTATGGGAAGACAAATGGTTTTTGGAGAACACTAGCTGCCTCTTTCCTGATTGTACAGCATCATGAACATTTGTTTAGAGGGAACAAAAATTGTGTTATAGAGAGACAATCCCTATGCATAATAATGAACATTTGTTTAGAGGGAAATCAATGATGCTTTGGTAGAAACGGGCGGAGTTCTGCTTTGTGAAGAATAGATGTATCCTATGCTTAAAACTGTTAAAAGTCGATTCTAGTTATGGCCCTGATGCTATTCTGGAGTTACTGGAGTTCTTGCTTATGTTCACCACTAGCTTGGTATTGAATGCTATTATAAATAAAATTACCTTCTACATAGCAAAAAAAGTGGGTATAGGGATCAAGCAGAATCCCCTTTCATCCAAAACCCTTATCATTAAAAAAAGATGTAGAAAAGAAAAAGCCGAGGAAAAAAAAAGAAGATAAAATGGCTAAGTTCATGTTAATTATTAGGTGACATATTTCATCGATTTTTCTTTGTAATTTTATGACAGGCCCTTGCCATAGAGTTGAAGAAAACTTTGCTTGTGGCAATGGAGGAGCTACTGAATCAAGGCCTGAAGATTCAAACTCTACTAGCATGGGGGTGGTTTATGCGTCTACTTGGACCTTATGGAATGAGATATAAGCATTTGGTCAATAAATTGCTTAAAATTACAGAACAAACTTTTCCGGACCTTGATCCACAGATTCAGAGTGCTTCACTGGTACGCTATTCATTCATCTAAATTTGGCACATCCTTTTAATCAATTCCAGAGAATTTAATGCAACTTCAAGTTAAGCAAAAGTACTTTCCTAGCATTTGACATTAATTACAGGATTCAATAGCCGCTGGTTTTTCGTGGGATGCTCCAATCCATATTCATAAGTATTCCTTGCTGAAAAGGCTGTAGTATTGTTTGCATTATGAATGTTGCATCATTGGCACCGCTAACATATCTGCCAGGCTCTTAATTTTAAAATGACCATATCAACCTTGTGTGATGTTGATATCCTTGCTTAGGATTGTTGAATATTGACATAACTTCGATGAACATTGATTAGCATCTACACATGTTGTGGTGTTATCAGTAAAGTGTAAAAGTGTCCAACCAAAATTTCTGCATTATCTATCTAGCTGGACATTCAGTTCTTACAGTCATCTCTTAGATACCAAGAGGCTAAATTCCCTTCCTTTTAACCTTTTTTTAATACAACCTCTTTGTTAAATGAATTCTTCATTTTTTATTTGCTTGCTTTAAGTAATAGAAAAGACTTATTAAAATGAACCATTAAGAAATAAATTTCTTCTGATTTTGTTAGATTTTGCTTGCTTGAAATCATAGAAAAGACCTGTTAAAATGAACCAACTTTAAATAGTGCTTTGACCAAGTTACAAATTGCAATTTCATCCGCCCCCAGGGTCTAGCTCAAGTGGTAAAGGGTGGTGGATTTGTGTCTTAGGTCATAGGTTCAAGCTCCCACACCATGCAAAACAAAGCCTGGTATTTAAGTGGAGAAGGGTAGAGGGCGGGCCCATTATCTACCGAGTTTCGAAGGCTGCGGTTGGTCCAAAGGATCGGCCCCAGACGGATTTCTCGGTCATCAAAAAAAAAATGCAATTTCATCCATGAACAGTTGATTTGACGGAGAATTCTAGGATATTATCCTGGTAAAAGAGATCAAATTTGTCAATTTAATTTAAAAAAAATCTTTTAAACTCACGAGTAACTTAATGCAAATTCATCCATGAATAATTGATTTGACGGAGAATCTAAGATATTATCCCGATAAAAGTGATCAACTTGGTCAAATTAACTTTAAAATTCTTTTAATCATACGAGATTAATCTGAAGTGCGTAGTTAGTTTTTTATTGCTTAACTGTATACCAATTGTATTTTGAGCGTCATATCAAATGTTTGTTGTAAGAAATTTGTAGCCTCCTATAGCACATCTCTTCCCCATCCCTATTTGAATACCGTATATTTTCTGTTATCTATAATGTGAAAATTCTTAATTGCTCCATTGGTTGTAAGTGCCAAAATTTTTTTGTTTGCATTGCAGGAAGTTCAGCTCATTGTGCCATTTTTTCTAGTTGCTCGTCTCTTTTTTTTTTTTTTGAAGTTAAAAGATGGATAATAAAGCGCCGCCACTAACTTAACTTATGAATAATTGGAGGATATTTAAAGTTAAATGTATGTCGTATTCCTGCAGATTGCCTGGGAATGTCTCGTTGATGCTTTAATCTGCTCAACACTTCATGATCCTGAAAGCAATGCACTTGTAGATAATTCTGCGGCCCAAACTGTATTCATGGGACATAATCCAACTGAGGCTGATGGGTTTTCCAAGAAGATCAAACTTGTGATGACGCCCTTGATAGGAATCATGTCAAGTAATTGTGATGCATCTGTCCATGTGTCCTGCCTCAATACATGGTCTTATCTTCTGTATAAGCTCGACAAGTTAGCTAGCTCTCATTCAGTGGTTAAAACAGTTTTGGAGCCCATCTTAGAAGTCGTCATCAAGGTTGGACCTGTCAATAAAAATATTTGGTCGTGGAGTTTCTGCATTGAGCTGCTCGATAATTTCATTTCAGCAGGAAACAAAGATGTAAATAGTAAGTTAACTGACCAGAAGGCTGATCCGTTATCTAAAAGTTTCATAATGAAACTTCCAGAATCTGCAAAATGCTCATGGAAGTATCATCCAATTAAATGGTCACCTTTGGATCTTGGAAATTTGGAGTTCTCCCTAAACATGATTCATGGTGTGATCATGCAAGGGACAAATATAACTCTGTCCCATGAAGTCAGGACAGTGACGTACGGTGCTGCCTCAAGTTTGTTTCGATCTCTTCTGAGATCTGTTAAACATTTGTTGAAATCAGACCTTATAACTTATGACGAGGTTATCTTATCTTTGAATATGATGTTTAAGTTTTTGAAGAGTGTATATGAGAGTATGCATTCAAGGGATGGTGGTATAGATGATTTGCAATCTTTTCTACTTCAGCTTCTGGAGGCTTTTGTTGAAGAATTAGAACCCTCAACTTTGCAATCCCCTCTTTACAAGGTGGCACTAGATCTGGAAAATATTGAGAAGTCAGAACCAGTCTATAGATTCAAAAGTGCAAAGATACCAGATATCTGCTTTATGAATTATAAGGAGAAGGTATCACCTGTTGCATGTATAACTTTGCTCTATTTCCATTCAGTAACCAAGTCAACATTTAAAGCACCTATTTATGACGTAGTCAACGGGATACACAGATATGTCAAGCTTTTGCTCTCCTCATTCGAACCTTTGGAAATTCTCCATCTATTTGTTAGTTTATTATATGGAGAGAGGATGCCTCTTTGCTTTGAGATCTGGGTAGCTCTGGCAAACTGTCTGAAAGATTACTTGGATAGTAATAGCTTTCTCTCACTTTTCAAATTGCAGCCGGATAGTCTTGGTTATGCTACAACAATACATTTCCTATGCTATCCATTTGCTGCATGCTCTTGCCCTAAGGTGCATCTCAAGCTTCGGCATGTAATTGAAGTGTGGAAATCACTTTGTGTTTCTCTTAGTCGGGCATCGGAAAATGGTTATCCTACTCTTACTGAGGACCTATTCTCAATGCTCTGTTCATATTTCAATGAAGAATTGACTCAGTTAAGTGTAAAGTGTCAGGATATCAATGTTCTTTTATTGTTTGGAGAAGCAATGATATGTGCTGTAGAACAAGCTTCTTTGACAGCAAAATCTAAAGCTAAAGAGAGCGAAAGCTGGAGATCTGGTAATATCAAGAGTAGCTTGGAACTCGCGTCCTGGTAAGCAACATGATATTGCAATTTTCCACTTATTGAAGCAATTACCTATCTCACTCTTGAGATTAGCTGGTGGTTTAGAATATTTAATAAGTAAAAGCGAAGGCCTCCTGACAGGTCAAAAATATTGAATCATTCTATTTTAAAGGTAGAACCAGCAAAATGCAGTTTAACTTTTCTAGCCATAATTATTCTGTTCCTATTTTAAAATTGCTGCTCAATTAAAAACTTTAGCACTTCAGAATTCTTAAAAAATTCCCTGCTGCAATTGTAAGCTCGACATGTAGAATGATTTGGTTGAAGCATTGAAGTTCTTCATAAAGAATAATTGGAGTTTTGACATCCTTATTTTGATTGAAAACTCTATTTGGCGTTTGCCTCCATCAATTTGTTGAAGTAAATAACCTTGCTTTCCTGAGTAGAAGTCAACAAAGTTATAATGTCTGAGTAAAAGTTGTTAATGGCATCCTTAGTAGTTGTCTCTCAAATTAAATATGTTGCAAGAGTCTTCCAGTGATATGAAAGAGCATTTTCATGTACCATTTCCTTAGAAAGAGTCTGTGGTCGATCAATTGACTTGAGCAAGGCAACAGTTGAAAAAAGAATAGTAGATCAAAAACTGCTTACATTTGATACCATTTTTTATTTATTTCATAATTGGAAAAAAAAAATGTAGAGTAAGCTTACATAAGCTTTATTCTGCATGTACTTCAAGTCTCCACATGTTTCTTATGCGTCCACTGCTTCTGCAGCTTCGTGAAGCTATCTTGGGCAAAGGATGAAACTAATGTATCGACCAGCCTCATCACAACAAGGTAATGACTCTTCTTGTCTTCCTAGTTTCTTCAAATGATTTATAGCATTCTGCTAACTATGAGAGTTTCAGGCTGCTATCGTCACTGATTCACTTTGTTGGCTGCTTGCACTTGCAGAAGGATATAACATTATTCATTGAGGTATGTACTTAGACTCTCTTCTATTCCCTACAGATATGGTGTCATTATATCCTAGTCTTGAGGTGGAAAATATGTATGAACTATTAGTTTAAACTATGTTGATATGTTATGCTCAAACTGTAAAGAGCCTTTGCCATATTTTTCTTCTTTTCCCTTTTAAGGTTGGCAAGTCATACCTTGCATCATCTTTCCATCTTCTAATTATCTCTCCCATATGTGTGCGCTCTACCAATCGAATTATTAGAAGGGAAACAGAGATGATTAGCAGCAGTATAAATCCATTACTTATTTGCTTTCTTTTTTCCCCTCTCTACTAGTACAGAGGTTTGATTTCTTTACCACTTCTCATCAGATCATGACCAGTTCACTGCTTCTGTGGCTGTCACATTTTGAAGCTCAAGGCAGTAACTTCAAAGATCAACTTCAACAGTTATGGATTCAAACGCTGAACTGTTTACAGAAAATGCGACCAATAATAGAATTCGATTCCTCCTTTCTTCAGCTCCAGGAGCCTCTTCTTGAGAAAACTCTTGATCACCCAGATCCCATCATTTCCAACTCTACTGTTAACTTCTGGAATTCTACATATGGAGAACAGATCAAGTTAGATTACCCTCAAAGCTTACTTCCAATCCTGGACAAGCTGTCGAGGAAGGGAAAAATAAAACTCTGCAAAAAGCTCCTGTCGCCCAATGGTAAAACCAGTTCTGAGGTAGATAAAGTTACAAACAGATACAAGGTGCCAACAACACTGCGTAGGTGCTCAAAACGAGTTGAACTCTTGGGGAGCGCAGCTAATAGTTCGGAGGGAAATGACAGAATTTATCCAAAGTCAAAACGAAGGCATACTGAGCTGACAGAACATCAAAAAGAAGTGAGAAGAGCACAGCAAGGTCGGTCAATGGATTGTGGTGGACATGGTCCAGGAATCAGGACATATACCAGTGTTGATTTCTCTCAAGGAAATGAAGAATCACAAGAAAGCCAGGACGTTAGAGATGCAGATTCTATTTTGGAAATGTTGCGCAAAGTTAATTAAAATTTGCATTTTAACTTTATGCTATCTTGTAAAATTTTAACAATAAAGCTGGTATATATGTATTCATGGGCGGAGCTAGCCTTTGGGCTATGGGTTGTTCAATTCTTGTATTAGTCTTAAGAAATCAATTAAATATGTATAAATTGCCGATTTAAATATAACTTGGGCACATCAATTAAATATGTTTTCTGCACCCCTCCCTACCCCACCCACCCCCACCCCCTGCTTCGAATCCCGCACAAGAATTTTTTTAAAACTTTTTTTGTAATTTTCAAATTTTTGTTTTTTTTGCACCCCCACACCCCCTGCCCCCCACCCTCCACCCGCACAAGAATTTTTTTTTTTTTTTTTTTTCGTAATTTTTAAATTTCTGTTTTTTTTTCTGCGCCCCCCCACACTGGAAAAATATTTTTTTAATATATTTTCAGTTTTACTTTTTTTATCTTTCGGTTTACAAGTTCAAAATTTTACACGTTCCAAAGTTATGAGTTCGGAGGTTTATGTGTTTTGAAACGGGTTTAGAAATTATAAAGTTTATGGGTTCGAAATTTCGCGGTTTCGAAAGTTTTGCGGTTCAGAAGTTTATGAAATTTGTAGGTTCGAAAAGTTGTTGGTTCGAAAGTTTATGGCTTCATGTTTATTGTATCAAAATTATTTATGCATACTCTTGAGAAAATGTTTTCCTTGACTTGCGTACCAAACAACTGAAAATGAATAAGATTACTGCTTATTTTCCAAGAAAATATTTTCTTGGAAAAATTTTTCCGTCGTACCAAACACATCCTAAAAGCAAAAAGTTTACCAGGTAATTTACCAGGACCGCAGTGTGGGCAGATGCACCTACTGTTTTTGACTCCAAGTGAATTGGCATTCGTTTAAACAGATACCAATCCTGGAGCTTAGGTTGTTTGTTGCTCTGTTTACTCAAAATCTTGGCTCCACCACCGTAACAAACAGTAACCAATCATTAGGATCAGCTACATATCATTAACAACAGTTAGTTGACACCATAACCTTAAATAATAGTAATGAACTAAAAGAAAAGAGGTACATGATGAAAATAATAAGTATAGTACTACTAAGTAGTATCAATTTTCTCAGGAAAGGGCTTAAAGATGAGCTGAAAATTGCATTACCCAAATACAACAGGTGAAGAAGTTGGATATTTCTAAAACTCAGAGGGAACAATGGTATGTCTCGTCGATGTGGATGCATAAATATGTATTGACTTTGTTCTTCCTTTCTTTCTTGGTGGTGGCAGTTGTTTGTTCGCCTCACGTATTGTATTTTCTGTTGCTATTATTTGGTACTACTTATACTTTATCTCTCCCTTTTTCTTTTCTTTCCTTCTTTCTTCCTTTCTTGCTTTCTTTTTCTTCTTCTTGCCCTTCCTGAGCTGAGGGTCTATTGGAAATAAAGCTGACTGGTGGGCCAATCCAGCCCAGACCCGCAAGCCCATATGGGTAGTGGGCCTAAACTGGCCGGCTCGTTTAAGCCCGGGATCATTCGGGTCTAGGAGCCCAGGTGGGCCGGTCCTAACCAATAAGCCCGCGAGCCCGAACCGTTTGGGCCCGTGACCAACTTCTAAGTGGGCCGGTTCAACCGGGCTTAAACGGGGCCAACGACTATATTCTAAAAAAAAGATTTAATCCAAAAAAATCTTCAACCGTTGGAAACTTTAAAATATAGTCGTTGGACTGCAAAAATAACGGTTTGGCATTTTCTAAAATAGCCATTTTACCCTCCTCCCAACTTTGTTTTAAACCCAAACTTTTTATAATTACACTTTTTCCCTATTTTCAACTATAAATACCCCCTCATTCTTTCATTTTTCTCACAAAATCATCAATCTCTCTCTAATTGTCTTCTATAATTGCTTACTTTATTGTTGCAATTTGTGAAAAATTGTGAAGTTGGTGAATTGAAGTACTCAAGTCTTCAACGATATATAATTTTTAACAAGTTGTTCGTCAATTTGGTAAACTCGTTCCAAATCTTAAGTGTTAATATTATAGCTTTGTTTGTTTTACTTTGTATAATTATAATTAATATGACCTATTCTTTGAAAAAAATGTTTAGTAAAAGTAAGGGAAAATCCAAGATTGGTGAATCTGGTGGCCAAGCTGTTACTCCTCCACTTCTCCCGGCTCCCCGACCCAAACCTGTTACCCGTCCTACCCCTGCTATTCTTGATAGCGATAACACTTTATTACAATTTACCGATAGTCAATTTTACCATGATATTGCACCAGGTGAACAATTAAACCATGGATATATGAATGCTCTTTATGGTAATCCAACTATTGATGAAAATGATGAGAAAAATATAGATTTTGATGCAACGCAACCGGATGACGATACACCCACTAGTCCTATTGTTGAAGTTAACCCAACTAATAATAATTCAAATGATGCCCCGTCTGACCCTCCTGTTACCGCCCCTACTTTTTCTAGACAACCTTCTAAACGGAGCGAAACATATCTTGTTTGACCATTTTTATTCAACTAAGAGAAAAAAATAAGGCTAAGTGTAAAACTTGTGGATTCGAGGTAGCTTTTAAATTTGTTGGAGAACGGGGAGTACAGGAAGTTTGACTAGACACATAAAGAAACACCCTAAAGATAAAGTCAAATTTCTTCAAATGAAAGTTGCGGCCGAGGGGACAAGTGTACCTAGTCAGGTTGACCATAGTACCGGGTCAAATCAATTTCAACCGGGAATTAACACTGTTACCGGTGATATTTTATATTACGATCCAAGAAAAGAATGTGAAGAATTGACAAAAATGGTTACTGTTTTGTGCTTACCCTATAGTTTTCCTTCTAACCCTCACTTTGTGCATTATATTAGAAGAGTTTTTAATCCTACTCATAGGATGGCCTCACACAACCGTAAGGAGCGATATTTATAAATATAAACATGAATATGAACAATATTTGCGCTATTTATTTACTCATATAAATTATCGTGTTGCTATTATTACTGATATTGGTAAAAGTGACAATGACTGTGATTATCTTATTGTTACCAGTCATTGGATTGATGAGGATTGGATAATGCAAAAGCGCATTATTGCTTATAGAGTAATTAATTCACGTCACACATGGAAGTTTATTGCTAGCACGGTTACAGATATTTGTAGATATTTTTGCATTAGAGATAAAATAATGTCAGTTTCAATGGATAATGTTTCTAGTAACACTAATGCTATAGCCTTGCTTACCACTACACTAAATCCTGCATTTAGTAATATTTTTCACGTTTGATGTATTTGTCATATTTACCATTTTAATTGTCGGTGATGGTATGAGAATTTTAAATGTTGAAATTGAAAAGGTTAAAATGGTTTTTAACTGGCTTTTTTATTCAAACCGTAGAAGTGGACTTAGAGAATATATTAAAAGATGCGATGAATTTGGCCTAAGAGAAAGAAAGGTTCCTAAACCTTGTCCAACTAGATGGAATTACATGTATGAAAGTTTAGTTGTTGCATATGAATATAGAAACCCAATAAACTCAACGTTTAATGCTTGTGTAGCTGATGATGATGAGCACCTTACAAATCAGTACTGGGCTAATGTTAAAATGCTTGTAGATATTTTAGAAAAATTTTATATTGCTACAAATGAATTATCTGAGCAATATTATCCTACTATTTCTAACTGTTTAGTTTATATTGCAGAACTTGCAACCTTGTTTACTCAATTTTCAGAGGGTGGAGTAATTTATGAACTTGCTATTGATTTTATGAGACAAAAGTTTAATTTTTTTTTTTACCTATTCCCCTATTTATAATGTTGCTGCCTTGTTAAATCCTACTATGAAATTAGGAGGTCCTCACTATTGGTATGAAATTGTTTATAATGGTTTGGCACTTGAAGATGAGGAATTGTCTACACTTCCAGAAGCAATAGCCTCAATTAAAATAAATGCTCAAACTATTTATAGTTCTTATTAACTTGTCTTATATTATGCTAGACCAAATGTTCCAACTCATACTTCTTCTAGTTCACAATCATCTAAAAGAACTGCGGGAGTAAGAACTAAATGAGCTTGGGCGGGGTTCAGGGGTTCTCAAGGTTCCATGGCTAGTGATTGTTCACAACTAAATGAGCTTGAAGTTTAGTTGTCGCAGGGACTTGAGGAAGTGAATCCTGACGGCTCCTTTAATATTTTGGAATGGTGGAAGGACAAATAAAAATACTTTCTGGTTCTTTCAAGGATGGCTCGAGATATTTTAACTATTCAAGTTTCAACAGTGGCATCGTAGAGCGCTTTCAGTCAAGCAAGACTTCAACTCGGTGATCATAAAGCATCTATGAGGGAGAGCTTGGAAAAATCAGTACTCTTCAGAGATTGGATCCGTTCGGAACGAAGAAACTTTGGACTTGCTGAATCACTATCAGAGGTAGACAAAGCTTACGAAGAAATGCTAGCTGAACTTGTGGAGGATTCTGCTTCGCCCGGAAGTGGTGATGAACAAGCTTTTTTTCCGCCACCACCAATAAAAATTCCTCCGGACCTTGAAGGATTTATGAAATTTGTAAGAGATACAATGTAAACTAATATGTACATTGTATTTTGGCACATTTTGATTAGTTTTTTCCCCTTTCAATGGTGGTATTAGCACCTTGTTGTGCTCATTCCATTGGGGGAGGGAGGGAGACTAAGAAAAGTTAATGTCATAATAATAAAAATTATAATGCATTCCTTTGAATATCTCTTTACAATATTTTTGTGTTTAAATTTGAATTACAAAATTTAAGTCACAATTATATAATATAATTTACAAGAAATTGCCTTAGATAATTTTTTTTAAAAAAAATAGTCCGGGCCCACTTAGCCCGGTATGGGCCTGTCCCCGACCGGTTACTACACAAAGGCCCGTGAAGCCCGGGACCGTTTGGGCCCGGAAGCGGCCCACATAAGCCGGGACCACTAGGACCGGGCCCGGCCCAGAATACAACTTTAATTGGAAACAACCTCTCTACTTGTTATTCACCTCGAAAAATTAGTAATACTAGCGAATAATCAAGAAATATTAAGTGCAAGTATGAAGATATGAAGAACCAAACCAATATTGCCCAAACAGTAGGAACCTCGAGCTCGATAGCCTTGGGGTCTCGAGGTGAGTTAACAACAATAAAGTATGAAAAATAAATGAAGAATACCAAACTTGAAGAATAATAGTAAAACACAGTAAACGAGAAAAACTGAGTAAAATGTTCTATTGCAGTGAATTTTTCCCCTTATGTTGAACCAAGTCACTACATGGTTTTGAAGATTGACAAATGCCTACCCAATTGAAACAGGTCCATCAGGGCAAACATAATCAAACAGACCCATTGGCACAAGAAGCGTTCATGCACAGGAGATAAACATGATATGTGAATTATTTGTGAACTAAGAGGTTGTCTCCTAAAGCGAAAAGGTTGCAAAGTGATAAGAAGATAGAGTTCGAATTCATCAAGGACAGAAACAATCGAGGAAGTTGAGATGAACACACACTCTTCCACCAAGGAAGAGTTGCACTAGAACTGAACAACATCATCTCAACTACTGGCGCTATAAAATGTTGAAGCATTCCTGCTGAAGATTTGATCGCACAAAGACAGAAGTGAAACAAGAACTGAAAGCAAAATTACCAAAGCAATTTTGCAAGCAGAATCCTTGTGC
>ML277741.1:41759-81220 GCA_005239495.1 Nicotiana undulata
GGTTATCCTTGAAAAGGCTAACACCTTGGAAAAGATCAAAATGAGTGCACCACCTGGAAACTGGGGGAGGGTCAATCAACTGCAAGGCCATCACTCTTTAATGGCTAGTATTACTCTTTGTGGAAGAACATGATGAAGGACCGCTTGATTGGAGAAGACTATGAGCTTTGGAACATAGTCACTGATGGTCCTCTATCCACCATGAAGAAGACTGCTGAAAGAGTAGATGTACCAAAAACTAGGGCTGACTGCACTGCTGGGGATCTAAAGAAATGGGAGAAAAATGTTAAGGCCAAAAAGTGGCTAGTTTGTGGACTAGGTCCAGACGAGTATAGTAGGATTCAAAGCTGCACCACTGCCAAAGAAATCTGGGATACCTTACAAGTAGCCCATGAAGGAACACCTCAGGTGAAAAGATCAAGAGGTACTCTACTATACTCTCAATATGAAAACTTCACTATGAAAGAAGGAGAGACAATCCAAGAGATGTACACAAGGTTCACAACTTTGACAAATGAACTTAAGTCTCTTGGTAGAGTCATTCTTGAAGAGGACAGGGTAGAGAAGATCCTGACAAGGGTCTTACCAATTTCCTGGGAAAGTAAAATCACTGCTATCCAGGAATCCAAAAATATGGCAACCCTCAGATTGGACGAGCTAATTGGAAACCTTACTGCCTATGAACTCAGAAGGCAGACAATGAAAATGGATGCTCCAAAGAAGGAAAGGAGTCTAGCACTGAGAATCACTGAGGGAGCAGATCTGGAGGAAGATGAGATGGCCATGATTACCAAAGAATTCAGAAACTTTCTCATAAGGAAGAAGGGCATCTCTAGAGGTGGAAACTACAACAAAGCAAAAGCTCCAGAAAGGCCAACCAACGAGGGATTCTACACATGTGGAAAGACTGACCACCATATCAAGAACTATTTCAGTGGGAAGTGGAATGGAAAAAGGAGAGATTTGAAAGAAAGAACAGGAAGAAGGAACTGGTCCAACCCTAGAAAACCACAACAAAAGCTATGGTTGCTGCTTAGGGGGAAAGTTCAGATAAAGAATCAGAAGATGGTGAGAATGAAGAACATGTGCTCATGGTAATTGAAGAATCTGATGAGGAATCATATGAAGAACTAGAGGTAAGTATCTCCCATCTCAAAAACAACATAAAGTTCCTATCTAAAGAGAAACTCTTTGAGTTGCTACTGGATTTCATGGATGGTTCTGAAGAAACAACTAAAGAGAAAGAACAACTCTCTAAAGAATGTGCAATGCTAAAAGTAAAATGCATGAACCTGGGAATCAGAGTAAGTGAATCTGAAAAGAAAAACACTGTCCTGATGAACTAGGTTCATCCACTTGAAACTGAGATTCTAGAGCTAAAATCTAAAAATTTAAAGTTAAAGCTAGGATCCAGTAAAAAGATTGTTGATCATTCTCATACCATGTTAGAAGAAAATATGGGAAAACTAAAAGATAAGATGTATACCAAGGATGAACAAATAAGGACACTTAAAGAAGAACTTGGTAAAGTCAAACATGAGTTAGATCGAACTTGTAAATGGAATAAATCCTCTGATGCCTTGACATGGCTTCAAGAAAACCATAGTAGCAATCGGAGAGGACTTGGCTTTTTGAGTCAACTGCCCAAGTGGGATTCCAAAAGCAAGTATCTCACTCTCCTTGAGAATAAAATTTGCACCCACTGTGGTAAGACTGGTCATTACAAAATTGAGTGTACTGCAAAAGAGCAGGCCAGTCGAAGAAATGAGAGTTTTGTTAAAAAGAAAAACTGGTTACCAAATTGGGCCAGAAAAAGCTTAATTCATTCTCTCCTAGAAAAGGACCCAAACTAGTTTGGGTTCTTAAGACTAACCCCTGATTTCTTTTTGTAGGTTCAAGTGAGAGGAAGCAACCAAATTTGGTACTTGGATCGTGGCTGTTCAAAACATATGACAGGGAACAAGGAACAATTCCTTTCACTTGAAAACCTCAAAGGAGGAAATGTCTCCTTTGGAAATGGAAAGAAAGGTGAAATTATAGGGGTTGGTAAGGTAGGTAAGGATGACACACGTTCCATTGAACATGCGTACTTGATAGATGGCTTGAAATATAGCCTGATCAGTGTGTCACAACTGTGTGACAGAGGTAACCTGGTTGCTTTCACTTCCACAAAATATTTTATGATTAACCTGCTTACTGACAAGATTGTTTTGCAGGGGAAAAGAATGAATAACATCTATGTCATAGACTTGTCCACACTGTCTGAAAATGAACTCATTTGCTTAAGTGTGTTGGACAGTGATCCCCTCCTTTGGCACAAAAGACTTGGTCACGCGAGTCTGAATCAGCTTAACAAATTAGTCTCTAAGGACTTAGTGGTAGTGCTTCCTAACATTAAGTTCAAGGAAGACAAAGTTTGTGAGGCATGTGCAAGGGGGAAGCAGGTAAGATCCTCAATCAAAAGCAAGAAAATGGTCAGTACCACCAGGACGTTGGAACTGGTTCATATGGACTTATGTGGTCCTATGAGAACTCTAAGCAGAGGTGGTAAGAAATATGTAATGGTGCTAGTTGATGATTACTCAAGGTTCACTTGGACCTTATTTCTGACATCTAAAGATAAAGCATTTGATATGTTCACTTCATTTGTTAGAAAAACTCAAAACCAGTTAGGAAATCAACTAGCATCAATAAGATATGATCATGGTACTGAATTTGAGAATGCAAAGTTTGCTGAGTTCTATGATGAACATGGTATTAATCACAACTTTTCTGCCCCTAGAACCCCACAACAAAATGGGGTTGTTGAAATAAAGAACAGAACTCTTGAAGACATGGCTAGAACCATGCTTATATTTAGCAAACTACCCCACAACTTCTGGGCAGAAGCAATTAACACTGCATGCTACATAATAAATAGATGCATGACCAGGCCACTGGTAGAGAAAACTCCTTATGAATTACTTAAAGGGAGAAAGCCCAACATATCCCACCTTAGGGCTTTCGGATGCAAGTGCTTTGTGCACAACAATGGCAAAGATTCCCTAGGTAAATTTGATCCCAGAAGTGATGAGGGAGTATTCTTGGGATATTCATCACATAGCAAATCTTGTAAAGTATATAATAAAAGAACTATGTGTGTTGAGGAGAGTGTGCATGTTGTTTTTGATGAAACTAACACTCTTTCTGAGAGACAGGAACCAGAAGATGAGGAGCTTGGACTGGTCAGAAGCAGTGAACAAATTGAAGCAAATATGGAAGATGGAACAGGTGATGGACCAGGTCCAACTACCCCAAGCAACATGACAGGGGGGATTCAACAGCAAATTACTATGGACCTTGGCCCTGATCTTGTTACACAACAACAAGACACCATGAGATCATCTAGGAGTGAACAATTGGTTCTCAAACCACACAGATATCAGAGTTCTCACCCTCTTGAGAACATCATAACAAATTTGACATCCGGAATCAAAACAAGATCCTCTTTGAAAAATCTGTGTGCGTTTGATGCTTTTCTATCCTTGATCGAACCAAAGAACATTGCTGAAGCCTTACAGGATGCTGACTGGGTAAATGCCATGCAAGAAGAGCTGAATCAATTTGAAAAAAGTCAAGTATGACATTTGGTACCCAGACCATTAGACAAATCAATGATTAGCACAAAGTTGGTTTTCAGGAACAAACTCGATGAGGATGAAACTGTTACAAGAAACAAGGCTAGACTGGTTGTCCAAGGATATAGTCAAGAAAAGGGAATTGACTATGATGAGACCTTTGCTCCTGTGGCAAGATTGGAGGCAATCGGATTTCTTATAGCATTTGCTGCACACATGGAATTCACTCTCCATCAGATGGATGTAAATAGTGCTTTCCTCAATGGCTATCTAAAGGAAGAAGTATTTGTAAAACAACCTCCAGGTTTTGAAAGCAACGAGACACCTGACCATGTTACAAACTTGAAAAAGCTTTGTATGGACTCAAATAAGCACCAAGAGCATGGTATGAGTGACTATCAAAATTCCTGCTAGAACATGGATACAAACGAGGTAAAATTGGCAGTACCTTGTTCTTAAAGGAAAAAGGTAAATCTCCTGGTTGTGCAAATATATGTGGATGATATCATATTTGGGGAGACCTCTGAAAAATTGAGTAAGGAATTTGCTAAACTTATGGGGAGTGAGTTTGAGATGAGTATGATGGGTGAGCTAAACTTCTTTTTAGGCTTGCAAATCAAGCAAAACTCAAATGGAACAATGATCCATCAACAAAAATATGTGAAGGAATTGCTCAAAAGATTTAAAACGGAAGACTCAAAAGAAATTGACACCCCCATAGCCACAACTACAAAATTAGATGTGGATGAACCTGGTTCATTCGTTGATCAGAAGCTATACAGAGGGATGATTTGGTCTTTATTACATCTCACTGCCAGCAGACCTGATATGTTCAGTGTAGGACTGTGTGTTAGGTTTCAGGCAAATCCAAAGGAGTCCCATCTAACTACAGTGAAGAGATATCTGAAAGACACTACTGATTTATGCCTTTGGTATCCTAAAGGTAGTAATTTCGACCTTGTAGGATATGCTGATGCAGATTATGCAGGTTTCCTGGTTGACAGGAAAAGTACTTCAGGCATGGATCACCTTTTGGGCTCTTGCATTGTGTCTTGGGCCACCAAGAAACAAAGTTCAGTAGCCTTGTCTACTGCTGAGGCTGAATATGTGGCTGCAACCTCATGCTGTGCTCAGTTGCTATGGATCAAGAAACAACTCATGGACTTTGGTATAGAGGTGAGATGCATTCCTATTTTCTGTGACAACACTAGTGCAATTAGTATGACGAAGAACCCGGTTCATCATAAAAGAACTAAGCACATAGATGTTAGACACCATTTCCTAAGGGATAACTATGAAAAAGGAATGATCTCAATCGAATTTTGTGCTACTGACAAACAAATTGCAGATATCTTTACTAAAGCACTGAGTAGGGAGCATTTTGAGAGAAACCGGCTTGAATTAGGGATGATTAAGATCACCTAATTGAAAAACAAAAATGAAAAAAAATTGAAAAAAATGATTTTTTTTTGGCTAGAAACACTAAAATAGATAATTAACCAGACTAATTATTGCTCAGTATCATGAATTTACTGCCATACTCTCTTTCCATGTATAAATATGATTCCCTGATTGCTAATGATGTTTTTCTATCTTTGTAAATTGAGGCAAATTAAAGACTTTAACACGATGAACCTAGTTCATCGCTGCTGGTTCATCTGACTGACAAGGTACGTGCTCATCTCCATACACTTATTGAAATAATTATAGTCACACGTGAGCAGGACTCTATCTATATTTGGTTCATTTCAAATTCTCTGTACTTATCCTAAAATGAACCAGTTCCAAAGAGTCCCATCGTATCTTAATTAGCCTAGATTTAGGGATTCCTAACCGTCTAATCAATGACACCCCTAGATCAATTAGACTCCCACTTGACTAATACATATGCCCATTGTACAATTAATGACCACATATTTAAAAGGCCATCATTACCTCCCCTCTTCAAAATCATAACCGTCGAACCTAGTTCTTCATTCCTCTCAAACCAAAACTGATCAACTTTCTTCTCTTCCAAAGTCTTCATAAAAATGTCTTCACCACCCCTTGCTTCATCTTCCTCCACCAACCCTGATTATGGGGATGATAATTCTAGTTCTAATTCTCCATCAGTATACAGTTCACATTCTCCCGACAGATCTTCAACACCCCAAAATCCTCCAGTTTTTGAACCTACTCCTGAACCTACACCTAACCCTACTTCAGCCCCCAGGGCACGTAGAGTGAAATTTTTGGCCAGAAAACCAGTTGCTTCTAGTTCTCGTACAAAATTTTTGGAAGAAATACTTCAAGCTAGCAAGGTCCAAGATTCTGAATCCTCCAGTGAATCCTTCAAATCCGCTAATGAGGATGAAGCACCAGGTTTATTTGACACTGAACAGGGAAATCTTGAAGTTGGGTCTGCAACTGATATGGCTGAAAACATATTTGTTTTGGTTGGGTCGATTGTGGACGTAGAGGTACCGAATAGGCGGAGAAAACTTGGTAAAAATATAAACCTTGAGAGAGAGAGAGAGAAGGGAGCTCAATAAGGGGATCTGGGGAGGACGGTGCCACTCTGGCTATTTGTGGCCCCGCTCTTGTGATTGATGAGGAAGGAGTCACAACTTTAGGGGGAAGCATTTCTGGGGAAGCAGCAACAGGTTTGGAGAGCCTACAACAATCAGTAGATGAACCTGGTTCATCTATTGAGGAGACGTTGGTTGAGATGCTGAGGAAGTTGGGGGAGTCCTATAATCCCAAAAAGAAAAGAACTCCAAAGTCCAAGAAGGCTAATACCCCAGTTCTACCGAAGAAGAGGAAAACTTCATTATCTGCTAATGCTCCTGCCCCAAAGATTCGTGCTACTAGAAGTGTTGTTAGGAAAGGAGAAGAAGAATTGGAAATAGCTCTAAGAGAGAGCAAAAAGAAGAAGGCTGCCAAGGGAAAGGAAAAAGTTGGAGAGCCTATTGAGGCAGTTCCTGTTGATGATGATGCAATGGACCTGGTCCATCATGAGGAACAACCTGCTCCAGTTGTGGTTGAGACACCTAAACTCAAGAAAGCTAAGGCTTCTTCCAAGAAGTCAGCATCTGTGTCTACCACACCCTCAACCATTGCAAAGAGGACCAGGTCTGAGTCAAAGAAAGTCAAGATTGCTGATGATGAGGAATGGAGTGGAGGAGAAGAGGAAGTGTCTGGTGAAGAGACTGACAAACTCACCATGTTTGGAAAGTGTACTATCTTGAAAGGAAAGCTGGTTAGAGACCTTGAGGAATCATGGATGATTTTCCTGATGGATACCCTGAATGTGCAAGGGTGGAAGGACATGGTTCTTCACCTTGAAGGAAGGCTGGCTAGGAATGAGTTGGTTGAATTTATGGCCAACGCAGTTGTCAAGGATGGCAGGGTATCTACCTGGGTTCAAGGAGTTGAACTCTCGTTTGATGCAAAGGAGTTAGGGGAGATACTGAATATCCCTGCTGAGGGTTATGATGATTATACAAGGCAAAGATGGCCTAATCTAGATGGTATGTCCTCATCTCTCAACATCACTAGGTTTTTCTGTGAAAATGAACAAGAACATGATCCCAGGGCAGTATTCAAGAGCGAGACGCGACCTCAGCACAAACTGTTCTTTGAATTTGTTATCAAGTTTCTGTTGCCAAGACAAGAGCGAAGGCACATTGCCAGCTACATGGACCTCACACTTATGGAATGCTTGTACAGGTTTAAGCAGATCAATTGGCCTGCTTTCATCATCCAGCTCTTGGACAAATTTGTGAATGGATCCAAGGCACACGGTATACCATATGGATTTATTCTGACTGCTGTGCTTGCCCACTTCAAGGTTCCAGTGAAGAAAGTTGAAATGGCTACTGCTAAGGACTTCTTTGGGAGGAATACACTGCTGACCTGTGATTACATTGTTAATATTCCTGACGATGAACCTGGTTCATCCAGGAAACAACCTGTTAATAGCAAGGTCAGGTCACTTGTGCAGGAAGGTGAGATAAAGGATGCGGAGATCCTTCGATTAAAATCTCGCCTTATTGAGGTTGAAGCTGAGCGGAATGCTCTCAGAACTGAATTAGCCAAAGAGAAGGAGAAGAATGAGGGTGTTCTTCAACAAATGCTCTCCCTTCTTCAAACCAAGACCACAACCCCATCTGCCCCTTCCCAACCCTAGGAGTCCAGTGCTACCAAAAACCCTTCAATGCCCAGTTTGGGATTTTATCTTGTTCTGTTTTTTGTTGTTCTGCTCATGGTTGCGACTGTTTTTAATTCATTTTGTGTATGGTGCTTGATCTATGATCTAATCAATGAATTTGCTTTTTGGTTATTGATTCTATCTCAGTTTTTTAAATAGCTTACATTTGATTGGTTTCTTTTGATGATTAATCATGCTTTGCACCTGCAGTTGACTCAATGTCCATGAGTAATTGTTAATAACTCTGGTAAGTTTATCATTTTGCAACTTTTCGATGATGCCAAAAGGGGGGAAGATATGTGCTTCAAAGATTTTTGTGATATTTATAACCTAATGAACCTGGTCTCTCTATGATAAATGCTTAAAAACTTTACAAAGTGTCTATGTTGGATTGAAGTATGTACAGGGTTAAGCACAAAGTTTGTCATCATCAAAACGGGGGAATTTGTTGAACCAAGTCACTGTATGGTTTTGAAGATTGACAAATGCCTACCCAGTTGAACAAGGTCCATCAGGGCAAACATAATCAAACAGACCCATTGGCACAAGAAGCGTTCATGCACAAGAGATAAACATGATCTGTGAATTATTTGTGAACTAAGAGGTTGTCTCCTAAAGCGAAAAGGTTGCAAAGTGATAAGAAGATATAGTTCGAATTCAGCAAAGACAGAAGCAATTGAGAAAGTTGAGATGAACACAAACTCTTCCACCAAGGAAGAGTTGCACTAGAACTGAACAACAACATCTCAACTACTGGTGCTATAAAATGTTGAAGCATTCCTGCTGAAGATTTGATCGCACAAAGACAGAAGTGAAACAAGAACTGAAAGAAAAATTACCAAAGCAACTTTGCAAGCAGAATCCTTGTGCGACACAAAAGCTACTTGAACCAGCTAGAAGAACCAGTTCCATCTGTTATCTTTTGAGTCTAGTGGTTTGTAGTAGGTGATCAAATATTGTATCTTTCAGCTTTATCTAGAAGCAATTGTAATAGGTACACACTGTTCAAGTTAGAGTTAACTTGAAATTTGTCGAAATTAGCTAGAGGCTAGTTTGCCACAAAGGGATTAGAGTTAGTCCTTAGGTTTAAAAAAGAGTTTGTTTTGTAAATACTGTTTGGCTCAGAGTTGTAGTGAAGATTTTGGGAAAATCCTACTGGGAAATAGGTCGTGGTTTTTTCACCTTTTGAGCCATGTGTTTTTCACGTAAAATTGTTGTGTTCTTTAATTTCTGCAATTACTTTTCCGCAAACAGTAGAAGTTGGAACACCAAGAAGAACCAGGTTCTTCTATAGAGACTGCACTCGAAAATTGGACACCACACAAATCACCCCCCCTCTTGTTTGGTATTGACGTATAAAACATCACCTTACAAATGATTGGGGTCCCCTTTATATAGGAGGGGAAAACCTTAATATGGTACATTTTTAATTATGACAAATAATATTATTGGTACAACTATATAACGTCCTAGTACGGATTCGTACTATTTCGTACAAATCTTATCTCATAATTTACGCCCTGATCCATGTGTCCTTGAGAGATTCCCGCTCTTTCTTGAGTGTCATCGAAATCGTACTACCTTCGAGGTAGGTCATGCCGAGCCTTCGATTTTGCTCCTTCGAGGCATGCATCTTCTAGTCGAGCTTGACCCTCACTTCGACTAGACCGAACTCGTTCGACTAGACCGAACTCGAGCCTGAGATGATATGGTACTTCGAAATTGGGCCTCTTGATTTCGACCGTACACAGATAGTCCCCACGTTTCTTAGAGTGAAATAATAAGAAACGATTTGAATTCTCAAACCTTCGATGCCCTAATCATGATGTTAGTCGTGTGAGGTCAGCGGTTGGTGTGACTAAAAAGCCGCGCAGAGGTCACGTCTACACATTTTTCGAAAGCCATTAATTGGTGACAACGTTTAGCTTCTCCAACATGCTTAGATAGCCCCTATAAATACTTCAATACTTCACTCTTCAAACTTTTACTTTCTACAATATCTTCAAATCTTCATCAACTCCTCTCTATATTTACCCCTTTCTTGCATTCATTCTCTAATAAACTTCTTCTTCTTCTTCCTATGAATTTTTACAAAATGGCAAAGACTTCTAAGAAGGTCCCCCAAAAATAGAGGGCCTCTTCGACTTCGCGCCCATCGAAGAGTAAAGTGGTAGTTCCTCCCCGTATTGAGGAATTCACCCCTTGGCCTTGCGGTACGTCTTCTGACTTTAAGATCGATAAACCTGCTTCAATTCCAGGTCAATGTGAGCTCATGTCTAAGTATATTACCTTAATAACCAAACTTTAACAAGTGAAGGCGAAGTGCCGTTGGGGGGATGAAGTACAAGTGGAGATCCCTTCACCTGAAGAAGACATAACTACTTACAAAGCAGGTTACCTAAGCGTACACACATACCTGTTTACCTTAGGTCCCATAGAACCCTCTTTACCCCTTCTAGATCTAGTGATTCTCGACTTCTATCGACAATACCGGGTGACGCTCGGCCAAATCTATCATTCCTTCTGGCGAATTGTTCACATGATTAGGTATTTTTCGAGTAAGGTCGAGGGTATGACTTTTACCCTCGACCATTTGATTAGACTATATATTCCCCGACTCTATCAAGGAGGCATGGTAAAATTACAACATTGATCTTTGAAGTCTTTCTTCGCTAGTATCGATGAAGATAAAGACCGTGGGTGGATGAGCCATTTCGTTCAAGTCAGGACCTCCGACCTGATTCCTGCTGACAAGATGCCATTCCCAATGAATGGAATATGAAGTGTAAGTTTTGACTTACTGAGTATGTTTCGCTAATTAAATGTTTTCTCTTTATTTTGACCTAACTCCTTCATGATGCAGCCGTCGAGGGGTACCCCGGTGCGGTTCAGGACCTTCCAGGCTGGGTTCAGCGATTGGCTTCCACCTCCACATATGCTGAGCGTGTATGGCGCAACTTAGCCACAGGCCAATGGGAGGCCAAAAACCACGATGAGTTCTTACCATTATCATATTTGAATCCCATAGTGAAAAACCTTTTGGCAATATACTTAATTCTACGCTTGTGTAGGCCTCGGAGATGTTGTTTCGATGAGGCCGCCCCCTCCTGGCGAGGTAGAGACTCCAAAACCCGCTAAGGACAAGAAGAGGAAGAAAGGATCGCTTGTGGAGTCCCCGAGGCCATAGAAAGTCAAAGCTAGAAAGCCTAAGGACGATACAATAGCCTTATCTCTGGAGGCTGCCGAAAGTCTCCGTGCTGAGGACGAAGAGGATGATGAATGCTTGTTAGTGCTTAAGGGAAGAGGAGGCACTGATGCTCCGAAGGCTGCCAAACCGAGGGTTGTTGAACCGAAAGCTACCGACATGGTTCAGTCTCGAGCTGAGGAGGTCTTCGAGCCGACTGATGACCAGAACATACCTTGTGCTGAAAAGCACTTGGTCAAAGAACCCGAAGAAACCAACCCCAAAGCTTCTCGAAGGAGGGAGAAGGCCCCGATTAAGCCGCTCAGGGTAATTGATGTGGATGACTCTCCATAAGGCCCTTCTTTTTCTGCGGGGAAAATACGAGATGCCCAGGACCTGAAGACTCTTGATGCAGGGGCTTCCCATGGGGAGAACGATATCTTTAAAGAATGCCTTATCGAGATTTATGAGGGGCCCGAACTTGATGCCTCGTTCATCTTCAAAGAGGTCGATAAGCTTCGAAAGTAGGTATACTTCGTCTTCAACAGTTATGTTTAGGATTTGATTCATGCCTTTCTGACTTTCTTTCGTTGTGACAAGGCTGTGATGCTCTACGATCAAGCCTTCTCCAAGTCTCGGGCAAAGCTGGCCCGATGTGAAGATGAGCTTAGGAAGCTCATTCTAGAATCTGATGAACTCAAGGCCCTCTATGTCAAAAGAGAGGGGGAACTCAACGACCTTCGAGCATGTTCGGAGAAGGCGTCCCAAGAGAGGGCTGAGTTCGTTGAGCAGGTAATATAGCTTTTGTGGGATTCTTTTATGCTTACTTGTTTTTGGTGTCTAATGTCGTATCTTGATTTTTGCAGCTTAAGCAGAAGAATGATCTGGTGGGACAACTTCGGGAGGATCTTAGAGTCAAGGATGCCGAAGCCCTCAAGTTGAAGCAACGCATGGATGGACTAACCTTTGAGAAGGATACTCAACGGGAAAATTCAGCCTCGACGGAGCACCAAATTCAGAGTGCAAAAGAGGAGAGTCGTAAGTATAAGGAGCTTCATGCTGAATTGGCTGCTGAGTTATCCAAAGTCATGTCCGAAGCCGACACCTCATGTCCACATATCGGACCGATGCAGTTGCTGCCAATGCTCGGGCTAAGAAGGTATCTATTGAAGCCGAGCTCAAGCTAACATGTGCCCTCGACCATGCTCGATTGGAATCTCGAAGGCCGGCTCTCGGGGAGGTGCATGGCAAAAGTATTGATCTTTCTGCCGAGATCGAGAAAGTGAAGGCCTTAGAAGAAAAGTCGACTGCATTGCTTTCTTCCGATGAGGATTATGCCAGCGGCTCTGAGAGTGGGGGAAGACAAAGACGAAGTCCCCGAGGGGAAGGAGGCTCCTGAAGATCAGGCTGCCGAAGGCAAAGCTGCTGAAGAGGTTCCCGTGGGTGCTGCCTCTAAGCAAGCGACCCCAACAATAGACTAGGTCTTCTTTTATTTTTTTGTAAGGGATCCATATGGGAATTTTGTAAATGTATTTTGGACCATCTTTTGAATATAAAGGACTTTTACTTTCGTGCTAAATTCCATCTTGCCTTTATTTTATTTTTTGAAATGAGGTTTGGTGTTGTTGATGATTAGTCCGATGTTTTGGACTTAGAATATAATGCCCACATGTTTCGTGTTTGATCAACGATCGATAATAGGTTACTTCTTAAGGTTCGATCATTGAGCTTAGCTTTAGCTTGGTACTTTCGAGTCCAGACTTTGTAAGGTCTCGAGCACGTCATGCTTCGGCCTTTAAATTCTTTATGTATTGGCCCTTAGGCCTTAGAATATCGGCCCTTAGGATCTTTATGTTGGACCTTAGGCTCTTACATATCGGCCCTTAGGCTCATTTTAGGTTGGGACAATTCGGCCTCTAACTGGCAACAATTTTCCCTCTTTCTGGCTAAAGACTTTGTAAAACATTTTGTTATGACTTGGCATCTTTTTATATTCATTCGATTTTTCAATGGTTCGACCGGTTGATTGGAATCTCGTTTGCAAGTCGATGTGCAACGATAATTGAATACCTCTTGAGGTTTTTTCGAAGGATGATATTTTCGAAGCCTTCATATTTTTCGAGGCTGATTTTATCGAAACCCGTTTTCTTTTGCCGAGGGTAGCCTAATTTAACCGGGTTTTCAAAGTATTTGAATGCCTTAGTTTTTATGGCGGAGGTCGGATGTCTCCGAGCCGCATTATATTGGTCGTAGCCTTTAGTCCCCGAGTGAGATGGCCGTGGCCTTAATATCGAGGGGAAGCCATTTTGTGGTCTTTATAAGTTTAAGTATGCCTCATTGAGGTCTTATGAGTTCGAGTATGCCTCATTGAGGTCTTATGAGTTCGAGTTTTCCTTATTGAGGTCTTATAAGTTCGAGTTTGCCTCATTGAGGTCTTATGAGTTTGAGTTTTTGATGACTCGACGTGTTGACTGTCGATGACAGTCCCCGAGTATTCGGGTACATTTGTCCCTTGAGTCGTTAAATGTGAAAATAGTAGACTTTTTTGAGGCACAAAGTGTTTTGATATAATAAGAATGCTTCTTTGAGTAATTGATACATGCGTACATGTTCTTGCCATCGGGGGATCGACTATTCTACATGGACACGGTTCATTTGACCGTTTGGCCCATTACAACATTCTCCTCTCGAGGCCCTTCTTGGCATGACTTATTTTCTTCGAAAATGTAACTTCCGAGGGTGATGCCCCCCAGTATTCAAGGTTGATTGAAAAGAAGCCTTGAATACTTGTTGAATTTTCCTTAGGTAACATATAGGTGTTACCTCGTTAAAAACCTTGCTTGTAAAACCCATTTGGGATAAAACCCGATCTAAGGGAAAAAGAGTGCAACGCATGCTTTAAAACCCAAGGTCTTCGAGATGAAAGGCGCTTCGATGTCTCCAATTGAACACCTGTAAGGAGTTAGTACGAATGAAAAAGAGAAGAAGGTCATACCTCAGTAGTAATAGCGTTTGAGCAATGATATATTCCAATTGTTTGGTAGTTGCTCGCCTTCTATTGTGCTAAGTTTGTAAGATCATTTGCCTACGACTCCGAGGACACGGTACGGTCCCTCCCAATTAGGGTCTAGATTCCCTTCATTTGGGTTTCGAGTATTGGGGGTGACTTTTTTAGAACTAAGTCCCAGACTCAGAAGTAGCGAAGGTTCGTTCTTTTGTTGTTGTATCTTTCGATCCTTTGTTTTCGAGCGGCCATTCGAACTAATACGACTTCACGTTTTTCATCTAGTAGCTCAAGGGAAGTGTTCATGGCTTCGTTGTTAGAATCTTCGGTGGTATGTTGAAATCTGACGCTCGGTTCCCCGACCTCGACTGGGATCAATGCCTCGGACCCATATACCAGAGAAAATGGAGTTTCCCCCGTGCTTGACTTTGACGCCGTTCGATATGCCCATAGTACCTCGGGCAGTACTTTTCTCCATTTCCCTTTCACATCATCTAACCTCTTCTTTATATTTTGGATGATGGTTTTAATAGTAGATTCGACTTGACCATTTGCACTTGGGTGGTAAGGCGTTCATAGGATTCTTTTGATTTTATGATCCTCGAGGAATTTCGTCACTTAGCTGCCGATGAACTGCTTCCCATTATCGCATGTTATCTCAGAGGGAATTTTGAACCGACATATGATGTGGTCCCATATGAAGTCGATGAATTCTTTTCTCTTATCTTTTCGAAGGCCTGTGCTTCTACCCATTTTGAGAAGTAGTCAGTCATAAATAAGATAAATCTAGCTTTACCTAGCGCCATTGGCAGGGGACCGACGATGTCCATCCCCCATTTCATGAATGGCCACGGGGATAGGACCGAGTGTAGTTGTTCACCGGGTTGATGGATCATCAGTGAAAATCTTTGGCACTTATCACATATTCAAACGAACTCCTTGGTATCTTTTTCCATGCTATCCAAATAGTACCCCGCTCTGATCACCTTGCGAACCAAATAATCGGCACCAGAATGGTTCCCACAAGTGCCTTCATGGGTTTCTCGTGGTACATAATCAGTATCCCCCGGTCCCAAACATACTTCCAGTGGTCCGTCGAAGGTCCTTTTATATAATGTTCCATTTTCATCAAGTGAAAACCGAGTCGCATTGGCTCGGAGAGCCCTCGATTCTTTTGGGTCCGAGGGGAGCTTCCCATGATTCAGGTAGTCGATGTACTTATTCCTCCAATCCCACGTTAGACATGTTGAGTTAATTTCTGTATGTCCTTCTTCGATCATTGACCTCGATAATTGGACAACAGTCCCCGGGACAATATCATCTTCTTCGACCGATGACCCCAAATTTGCAAGTGCATCAGCCTCATTATTTTGTTCTCGAGGTACATGGACCAATGCCCACTCTCTAAAGTGGTGCAATGTTACTCGGAGTTTTTCTAAGTATCTCTGCATTCTATCTTCTCGAACCTCGAAGCTTCCATTTACTTGGTTAACCACCAATAGGGAGTCACATTTGGCCTCGATGACCTCCGCTCCCAGGCTCTTAGCCAGCTCGAGACCTGCAATCATGGCTTCATACTCTACTTCATTGTTAGTCAATTTAGAAGTTTTGATAGATTGCCTAATGATACTACCCATAGGCAGTTTTAAAACGATGCCGAGCCCGGATCCTTTGACATTTGAGGCACCGTTTGTGAAGAGGGGCCATACCCACAATGATGTGCCCGTTTTCAGCAAGAGTTCCTTTTCTACTTCGGGCACGAGGGCAAGAGTAAAGTCGGCTATAAAGTCTGCCAAAATTTGAGACTTGATAGTCGTTCAGGGTTTCGATATCATACCCTCCGAGTTCGATGGCCCATTTGGCCAATCAACCCGATAATTCGGGTTTATGCTGAATGTTTCGAAGTGGATATATAGTTAATACACATATATGACATTGAAAATATGGTTTCAACTTCCTAGATGCACTTATTAATGCAAGAGATAATTTTTCTAAGTGTGGATACCTAGTTGCAACATCTCCTAGGGTCCGACTTACATAATAGATAGGGAATTGCGTACCTTGCTCTTCTCGAACCAACACGCCACTTACCGCCACCTCGGATACAGCTAAATATAAATAGAGCGTTTCATCTTCCTTTGGCGTATGAAGCAAGGGTGGGCACGAGAGATACCGTTTTAACTCTTCCAAGGCTTGTTTACATTCCGGGGTCCGCGAAGTTATTTTTCTTATTGAGTAGGGAGAATAAATGATGGTTGCGATCTGAAGACCTCGAGATAAACTGGCCTAGGGCAGCTATCCTTCCGGTTAGCCGTTGCACGACTTTCACATTATTCACTACGGTGATCTCCTCGATGGCTTTGATTTTGTCGGAGTTGATTTCGATCCCCCTGTTCGACACCATGTAGCCCAAAAATTTCCCCGAGCCGACTCCAAAAGCGCATTTCTCGAGGTTGAGCTTCATGTTGTATCTTCTTAGAATATCAAATTTTGCCTGCAAATGAGTCAAATGGTCCTCTGCGTGTAGGGACTTAACTGGCATGTCATCAATATAAACTTCCATAGATTTTCCTATTTGATGTTCGAACATCTTATTAACTAGGCGTTGATATGTAGCCCCTGCATTTTTTAGCCCGAAGGGCATTACATTATAGCAATACGTACCATGCTTTGTGATAAACGAAGTCTTTTATTGGTCCTCAGGGTTCATTTGAATTTGGTTGTACCCGGAGTAGGCGTCGAGAAAAGTAAGGATCGTGTGACCAGTTGTAACATCGATCAATCGGTCGATGTTGGGCAGTGGGAAACAATCTTTAGGGCATGATTTGTTCAAATCTTTATAGTCTACACACATTCTAAGATTGGTTCCCTTTTTTGGGACTACCGCTACGTTAGCTAACCACTCGGGATATTTTACTCCCCTAATGGATCCTATCTTAAGAAGTTTGGTTACCTCGTCTTTGATGAATGCATGTTTTACCTCGGACTGAGGCCTCTTTTTTTGCTTCACCAGTTTAAATATGAGGTCGACACTTAGTCGATGGGTGGTTATCTCCGGTGGGATCCCTGTCATATCTAAGTGGGACCAAGCAAAGCAATCAATTTATCAATAGGAAATTGAATGAGTTTTTTCCTGAGTTCGAGGGTTAATCCCGTTTCCAGGAATACCTTTCGTTCTGGAAGATGCTCGATCAATACAGCCTGTTCGAGTTCTTCGACTATGGACTTTTTTGCATCTGATTCTTCGGGAGCAACGAAGGCTCGAGGGGTGAGGAAATCTTCTTCTTCATCATCGACCACTTGTTCATCGGTCACCTGTCCCTCGGGCTCAACCGAAGGTACGAGCTGTGATTGCTATTTGGCTACCTGTTCGTCTTTTGACTTCTTCGAGGTGGATGGTGTCGATACTGGCGTTGAGTCATGCACTGCGAACATCTCCTTAGATGCATGATGCTCTCCATATACAGTTTTCATGCCATCCTTTGTTGGGAACTTCATCATTTGATGAAGAGTTGATGGCGTTGCCCTCATGCAATGGATCCATGGCCTTCCAAGTAAAGCATTATACCTCATGTCAGCTTCGATGACATGAAACTTGGTATCTTGTATGGTTCCAGACACATTCGCGGGGAGGATGATTTCTCCCTTTGTTGTTTCACTCGCCACGTTGAATCCATTCAAGACTCGAGAGGTGGGTATAATTTGATCGAGCTGCCCGAGCTGCTCCACGATCCTCAATCTAATTATATTTGTTGAACTACCTGGATCCACGAGAACACGCTTAACTTGAACTTATTTAAAAGGATAAAAATTACCAGTGCATCATTGTGAGGCTGAGATAAGGCCTCGATGTCTTCCTCACTGAATGTAAGAGTGTCCTGGGGTATGTAGTCCTGAGTCCGCTTCTCCCTTGTGATGGATACTTTGGCACATTTGAGTATGGATCCCTGTGGGACGAAGACTCCTCCGATGATCATGTGAATGACATGGTGGGGCTCTTCTGGTTCATTCTTCCTGTTTGCATCTCTCTCTCGAAAATGGTTCTTGGCCCGATCGCTGAGAAATTCTCGAAGGCACCCTTTGTTGAACAATCGGGCAACCTCTCTAAGTTGTCTCCAGCCCTCGATCCTATGACCATGTGTACCATGATATTTGCACATTAAGTTGGGGTCCCTCTGAGAAGGATCTGTCTGTATGGGCTTGGGCCACCTGGTCTCTCTAATTTTGCCGATGGCTGAAATGATACTCGAGGCATTGACGTTAAAGTTGTATTCTGATAATCGGGGTGCCTCCACCGGTCTTGAATGCCTATTGAAACCATATTAATGAGTCCTCGAGAATTCCGACCTTTATCTGCTCTTCGATCATTTCGAGGTATGTTTCGCAAGTGTTCCTTCTGTCTTCGATGTATGGCTGATATCTTTCCTTGTTTGGCCTTGGCTCCCTATCTGCATTTCTCGATTCCTTTGCTAGTAGCCTGCTTGGATAAACTGAGCCCGAGGGGGCTCCCAATTGGTCATCTTCGACCCTAATTTTTGACTGGTACCTGTTATGCACATCCGCCCAAGTTACGGCGAGATATTCAATGAAGTTCTGCTTCAGCTGCCTCGAAGCTATCGAGATCCGTTCATTCAGCCCTTGGGTAGAAGCTTGTACATCCCAATCATCGGAGACTGGTGGTAACTCCATGCTCTCCAACTGGAAACGGGATACAAACTCCCTCAACATCTCGTTCTCTGTTTGCTTGATTTTGAATACATCAGACTTCCTTGTAGCAACCTTTATTGCACCAGCATGTGCCTTTACAAATGAGTCTTCCAACATGGAAAACTAATCAATAGAGTTCGGGGGAAGGTTATGATACCACATCATGGCCCCCTTAGACAATGATTCCAAATTTCTTCAATAGAACAGACTCGATCTCGTCATCTTTTAAGTCATTCCCCTTTATACCACAAGTGTATGTGGTGATGTGCTAATTGGGATCGGTGGTCCCATTATATTTTGGGATGTCTGGCATCCAAAAATTTGTTGGAATGGGCTTCAGAGCAGCACTCGGGAAAAATATTTTTTGTACAAACTTCTTCGAATCCAGCCCTTTCAAAATTGGAGGTGCTCCTAGTATCTGGTCGACCCTTGAGTTGTATGTTTCTACCTTTTTGTCGTTGTCCTCAATCCTTTTTTCTCCCGACTCGATCCTCTTGGTGAGTTCCTCGAGCATTTTCATGATGGTGGGGTCAGTTCCTGAACCATCGTTGCTTGATCTTTCAGGGACTGTCTCAACTCGAGGAGCCGTTTCCGGTCCTGCTTCGCTTGGAGTTCTTTTCCGACTCTGCAACTGAGCAATAGCAACTTGCTGTGCTTGCAACATTTCAAAAATTACTTGTAGGATAACTTCTCTTTCTTCTCGAGCCTGTGTCCTTTGCGCATCAGGTTGGTCCCCTCCACGTACACTCCATTCAATATCAGTGCCCAAATCGACGTGCAAAGCAATATGTGAACCTACGTCAACTAGGTTGGGTGCTGGTGCTACCCCAGGGTTGAGCGGTGGCACACCGGCCTTTGAAGCTGTTGCACTGTTTTCTCCATGAAATTCGAGGTTGTCGTTTCCATGTGCATTTGCTGAGGTGGACATATTTTAACCTGAAATCAAAGAATCTTTGGACAAGAAAAGGTGTGAAGAATAACGTGTGTTATTAGAAAGCTAGCACCAAAATAACCACTATTATCTTTATCCCCACGGTGGGCGCTAAAATGTTTACCTCGAAAAATTAGAGGTAACACTTATATTTGATTTGTGGTTCTAAAAATTGTGATTTATTTCAATACTAGCGAATAATCAAGAAATATTAAGTGTAAGTATGAAGATTTGAAGAACCAAACCAGTATTGCCCAAACAGTAGGGACCTCGAGCTCGATAGCCTCGGGGTCTCGAGGTGAGTTAACAACAATATAGTATGAACAATAAATGAAGAACAATAAAGCTGAAGAATAATAGTAAAACACAGTAAATGAGAAAAGTTGAGTAGAATGTTCTATTGTAGTGAATTATGTCCCTTACAAATAATTGGGGTCCCCTTTATATAGGAGGGGGAAAACCCTAATATGGTATATTTCTAATTATGACAAAGAATATTATTGGTACAACTGTATAATGGCCTAGACGGATTCGTACTATTTCGTACAAATATTATCTCATAATTTACGCCCCGATCCACGTGTCCTTTAGAGATTCTCGTTCTTTCTTGAGTGTCATCGAAATACTGCCTTTGAGGTAGGTCGTGACGAGCCTTCGATTTTTCTCCTTTGAGGCATGCATCTTATAGTCGAGCCCGACCCTCACTTCAACTAGACTGAACTCGAGCCTGAGATGATATGGTACTTCGAAATCGGGTCTCCTGATTTCGATCGTACACACCTGCATTAGGTAGGGTTAAGGTCTGCGTACAGACTACCCTCCTCAGATCCCGCCTGTTATGATCATACTGAGTTTGTTGTTGTTGTTGTTGTCTTGCTTTCTTTTCTCGTCTTTGCTTAAACAAATAATATTACATTAAGTAGCATCATAGTTTTCTACAAAATTTGAGGGGTATTAATTATAATATACTAGCCCCTCCTGGTCACTATTACAACAAGTAGGGACATTTATTCATAACAATGGTGGTAGCAGTAGATAGATCAACTGCATCTAATACAAGTAGAAGTAGTTATAGTGGTGGTAATAGTAGTAGTAGTGGATTTGTTTACCAAAGCATCATCTTGTTAGTTTGCTTCCCTGCACACGTGCATGATACAATACATCAACCTGCAATCACTCACAATACGAAAGTATAAGTTGTCGTTCTTATTGATAAGGTAATGTAAGAGCTAGCACCAGTTTTTTTTACACCCCTAAAGGTTAGTATGCAAATGAGCACATATCAACCAGTTTGCCTTAGGTTCAATTTTTACGGAGACATAACCAAGAGAAATCTTCATGTAAATTCTCTAGTTTGCTCACGAGTCGTGTGCCTTTTATTACATTACACAGAAAATAAATCCGAGGATGTGAAAGTTCATGCAAGGATATCCTGACCCATAGAGGAAGATTTTATTGACAGGATGAAAGGATATCATTGCTTCCTGCATCTAGAGGTGATCAAGGTCTCATAACAGTTGAATAAAAGGAAGCAAAGTATGTCAAAGTAAATGAAAAAACAACTCAGGACTGTATAGATTGAAAAATACAAAGAAGATGATCTTCCTATCTGTAAAGGGGGAAAATGTGAAGTGAAAAAATTTCAGAATATTTTGGATAAGCAAACCAACACGTTGAAGAGGATACACCAACATGCTTGTAGAAATAAGATGAACGCGTGCCAAGACCATACGCACATTTCTGGACCCAACCCCTATAAAACTCCAAAATTCATCTGCAGTAATACAAGAAGCATAGAATCTGAAGCCACAAATTCATGACATGTAACCTTTAAACACAGCTGAAAAAGTGAAATAATGTCCAATGTCTTTTACAGAATGCAGAAGCCACCAAACACTACAATGGGAAATATTCTTGTAAAAAGTTATTCCTAAAAAATATGCAAAAATAAAAGGACAACAAAATCTCTAAGCAGATGTGGTGTAAAGATGGTCCTTTGAATATGCAATGCATTTTTTCCATATTTTATAAAAGAAGCAGAATTGAACAACACGTGAAAAATGTATGGACACTTACAAGTTGTTAGCTACACAACAGCGAGTTACCTGAGTTGTTCAGCCTTTCGATGTTGTGTCGTTGGTTCATTTTGTAGAATTGGAAAAACCAGGCTTTCAATATAAAGTTTCGCCTCAAGCCTATCAATGTTAGTAACCATTGGACGTCTGATTAAGTCATCCTCTGGATTGTATATCGTTAAAGTTGATTCAAACACATGCAAAATTTCAGATTTCTTTGACATGCAAGTGGGTGCAGAAAGCACGCAGCACTTAAGGTCATTAAGATAGTTGATGGTATACAATTTCGTCTGAGATTATTTAACCCCGCACTCCTTCAGAACCCACACATCAACTCTGAGTTAGCTCATAATTACAGAGCACAGATAAATCATTTCCCAACACTCCAAGCTTCAAATAAAACTCTCTTTCTCCGTAGAGGGGTTGATCCATCTTTTAATGTTATCAGCCAAATCAATAGACATAATGCCCAACCATCACCATCCATAGTTGCCTAGCGAAATTTCTCATTCACCAACTTAGCTGAAGGATCGAATAACAACCCTACTTAAAAGTTATCAAGTGTTCTCAAAGAATCACTCTTTAAACTACATATATCCACATAGCCATGGGTGAATCTAGAGGAAATATGCATTAACTTATAATCATTATGAACATTATCATATCTAAAACCAAAGATGTACATGTAACTTAACATCTTTTCATATGCAGTTGTTTGAACTGTCTAGTTGATGGATCCACAAAACTAAGTCATCATTCCCAATGCAAAGACAAATTAAATCATTGACAAAACCCACCATATTACGGATATTTTTCATGGGATAATCCAAGTCAAATGTCTTAGTAACAGACCCGTAAAATAAATAGTATCACCAAAGAGAAGAAGATTCAGCCTTTTGATTGACCAAATAATTAATAAAATGATTAGATAGGCATAAGAAACAACTATAAGCTATTAACCGCAACAAAAGACAATCAGAACTTCACTATTTCAGAGATTCCTCCGACTCTTCATTAAGTGTCACTAAAAACGAACACTAAAGAAACTCCTAGATCAAACAACGACCCTGCCAAGGACTATATAAGCTAATTATTATTAGCAATCAAGTTCGCCTTAGTCTTACTTTGTCTAGTGGAACAACATATACCCTTAAAACACTGTTAAATAAGAAAGAATGTCCCATGTCATTTACTTAGAATGCAGAAGCACCAAACACTACAACCAAAAATGTTCTTGCAAAAGTTGTTATTCCTCGGAAAAATGCAACAACAATAGGATTACCAAGACACTTAAGCAGATGTTTTGTAAAGATGGCCTTTAAATATGGAATATATTATTTGATATTTGACAAAAGAAGCAGAATTGAATAACACGCAAAAAATATATAAATATTACAAGTTGTTACCTACACAACTGTCATTCACCTAGGGGTTTTCACCCTGCAATGTTTGTGTTGTTGATTTATTTTCTAAAATAGGAGAAACCAGGCTTTCAATGTAGAGTTCCGCTTCCATCCCAAGACTGCCATCAATATTAGTAACCTTTGGATATGTGATTAAGTCATCCTCTGGATTGTATATCGCTAAAGAGTATTCAAACACATGTAATATTTCACCTTTACTTGACATGCAAATGGGTGAAAAAAACACTCGTCTCTCTGGGTTAAGGTATTTGAAGGTATGCAGTTTTATCCAAGACTCTTTAACCCCATTCTCCTTCATAACCCACACATCAGCTCAAATTAGGTCATACTTACAAAGAATAAAAAAAATCATTTCCCAACACTCCAAGCTTCAAAAATCTCCGCCCTTCTTCATAGGGGGACTGCTCCACCTTTCCATATTTCTCATCAACCAAATCAATAGACATGATGATGTTCGTATCATATTCACCCATATTGACCCAGTGAAGCTTCCTACTCACCAACTTAGGCCAACGATTGTACCTCACCGACCCTTGAATATCATCAAGTCTTCTCCAACAATCATTATTTAAACTATATATACTGACACATGCACTAGTCCATTTAGAGAAAACAGTCACTACCTTATAATCATCATTAACCTCATCATATCCAAAACCATACATGGACCGACACTCAAAATCCAATGCAGGCACATCCTTAAATTTTCTAGTTGATGGATTCAACAGAACCAAGCAATCAACCCCAATGGAAAGACAAATCAACCCATTTATAGAACCCACAATATCAAAAAAAATCATCGAGAGTTTTCGTAGGAATATCCAAGTCAAATTCCTAGAAAACCTAGAAAATAAAGGGCTAGTAGAATAATGTTTAAGATTAGTCATAACTTGCAACATCAACCTATGGCGGGTGCAATCGTTAGCATTAAAACTAAGATGGGTATTAACAAATTCATGACTAGATATTAAAGAAAATCAGTCTTTTGAAACACACTTGAACTGTAAGAGGGACTTTACATGAAGTCTTACAAGGATTTCAGTGATGATATCTTGTGGCAAGCTAGGGTTTGAATCAGCGTCCATTTGAGTTGCACAAATTTAACTGATTTTTCAGAATAAAATTACTCCATCTTTGTCAATAAATAAATAAAAAGCAGCCAGGTGCACTAAGCTCTCGCTATACGCTATGCGCGGGGTTCGGGAAAGAACCGGACTACAACGATCTATTATATATACATATTTATCGATCTCCAATACTACAAGTAAAATAAGTATAGAATTACACATCTTTTATGGTGAATGAATAAATTCAAAAAAGTTTATGGGGGAAAGATAGTAAGTGGAAACAGTGGAAATAAAGAAAAAGATGAAAAAGTAGAGGCGGACCCAGGATTTTATGCGGAGGCACTAAATATTTTGCTTGACCAGCGCCCTAAAGACTTTTAGTGTTCAGGTGCCAAGTTATTTATAGTCTTTAGTGTTCCGGGTGCCAAGTTATTTATATAATCATTTTCAAAGTATACACATATAATTTTTGCCGAAGTTTACGGGATCAGATGACCTAAAAAGAAAGAAAAAGAAAGTTCATTGCATGTGATTCATCACGTAATCAACAACATCAATGAATATAGTCATATAGATAGACCCCTATTTATTGTAATTGTAACGTAAGTTTCTTATCAATATCTACTTTTCTTTCAATTTGTGCATTTATTATAAGCATTACCATAAATCATATAGGAGTAGCCAGAAATTACTACTCCTTCCTCTCTGATTTTTTGGTTATTTTCACACATATTAGCATTAATTAACAATATAATTGACCATATTAACCTTAATTTGTTCATTGAAAATACAACAAATACTCATTCATAGGCTCTTTACTTGAAGGGCAACATTAGAAAAAAGAAGTTAATTCTTTCTTGAAATTTGAAAAAATTAAATATTGTGGACCACAAAAAATGCCAAAAAATCACTTAAAGTGGATCGGAGGGAGTAAATGTTAAAACTATTCACTTTCACGAACTACTAAAGTCAACTAAGTTTACATCAGAGACTTCGACAGAGGGTAAAAAGAGGAATTTTGACCAACCCTGGAAAACAAAAAGATCCTTTACCTTAAAATTGAGGGTTTCCAGGACATCAAGATCAACAGTTCTGCCATGAGCAATGATCTTGTCTTTTAGGGCAAGAAAGAAGTCCCGATTTGGGGAATCCAAAAAATTTAGTTCAAATTCTAAAGAGCTTGAGGGTTTTCAGAGGGTCTTCCATGGGCCTTTTTCCTCTAGCTTTTTCTCCTAATTGAGAAAGTCTGAAAGTTCTACTTGTGAAAAGGTAGAGCCTTCGGAATGGTCAGATTCTACGTCTACAGGTTCAGTGGGCTGAGAGGAGGGTTTGCCTTTGGACCGAGTGCTTTTTCTGGTGGAGGCAGAAGGTTTTTTTAGATGTTTAGCCATGGGAGTGCCTACATTAGGAGAATATCTGAACATGGTTTCTAAGAGATGAAGACAATGGAGTCAGAAGGAAACTTTCAGAATTTAAGAAGGAAAAATTGACGGTTGGGTACCTTAAAGGAAAGGGTGTCAGTGAAGAGTCATGATGATTGATTTTCCTTTGTTGGAAGCAACGATTGATGTGAAAAGAGAGGGAAGAACGTAGGCGGTACATTAATGAGTACACACAAAATTTAAACATCAGTCATATAAGAAATAAAAAATATAATTAAGTCCTAATTTTCGAAATTTCAAGAAATAATGCCAAATAAATCCCTTAAAACACAAAATCTATCTTCTAGTAAGGGCTTAGTGAAAATATCAGTTAATTGATCAATGGTGCTAACAAATAACAGTTCTATGTCACCTTTGATAACATGATCTCTAATAAAATGATGCTTGATATCTATATGCTCAGCTCTAGAATGATGCACATGATTCTTTGAAAGACATATAGCACTAGAGAGTTATCACAAATTTTTTGAATAGGTTTGAAAAATAATTCATAATCACCCAATTTATGAGACATCCATAATAACTGTGCACAACATTGTCCGATGGCAATGTATTCATCCCCTGTAGTGGATAATGAAACTGATCCTTGTTCTTTAATATTCCAACAAATTAAGGATTTTTCCAATAATTGGCACGTGCCACTGGTGCTTTTCCTGTCTTCCTTGTCACCTGCAAGATCAACATCTGAAAAACCTTCTAATTTAAAATTGTTAGAGCATGGATACCATAGTCCATGAGAAGTAGTTCCAATGAGATAACGAATAATTCTCTTTACTGCAATCAGGTGAGACTCCTTGAGAGCTGACTGAAACCTTGAACATTTACAAACACTAAACATGATATTTAGTCGACTAGCAGTTATGTAAAGTAAAGAACCAATCATTCCATGATATTTAGTTTCATCAACAGGATTTCCCTTTTCATCTTTATCAATATTAGTTTTCGGACTCATGGGTGTGCCAATAGCTTTAGCATTGCTCATGCTAAATTTCTGAATTAGCTCCTTGGTGTATTTCATCTGGAATATGAAGGTTCCTTCTTCAAATTATTGAATTTGAAGTCCAAGGAATAAAGTGAGCTCACCCATCATACTCATTTCAAATTCACTTTGCATAAGTGTTGCAAATTCCTTGCACAATAAATGGTTAGCACTACCAAAGATAATATCATCAACACAAACTTGATTAATAAGATTACCTTCTGAAGATCTTTTGATGAACATGGTAGTATCTAAGTTACCTCTTACGAACACGTGATCAAGTAGAAATGAGTTGAGTCTTTCGTACCATGCTCGAGGAGCTTGTTTAAGTCCATACAAAGCCTTAGTCAACTTATATACATGATAAGGAAATTTTGAGTCTTCAAATCCCGGAGGTTGTTTGGCATATACTTCTTCTTCAATGAAGCCATTTAAGAAAGCACTCTTGACATCCATCTGAGAAAGTCTGAATTTCTTGAAGGATGCATATGCAAGGAGGATTCATATTGACTCTAGTCGAGCTACTGGTGCAAAGGTTTCATCATAGTCGACTCCTTCTTGTTGATAGTACCCTTGAGCTACTAATCTGGCTTTGTTTCTTATGACCTTGCCGTCCTCGTTGAGTTCATTTTTGAAGACCCATTTAGTTTCGATTACAGTAGCATATGTAGGTTTAGGCATCAATTTCCATACTTGATTTTTATCAAATTGATCCAGTTCTTCCTGCATGGCCTGAACCCAACTTGAGTCTTTGAGGGCCTCGTCTATCTTCTTTGGTTCAATCTAGGAGATTAATGCCAAGTTTGCCTTCTTTTTGTAAGCTCCTTTGGTTTTTATTCCTTCATTTGGATCTCCTATGATAAACTTCTGAGGATACTCTGGTTCACTTCTCCATTCATTTGGTCGCGTTGTGCTTGTAGGATTAGTCGACTCTATCTGTGCTTCTGGTTGACTGTTGCTAGTTTCATCAGTCGACTCTGTGACATTTTCCACCATCGTAGTTGACTCTTGGATATTGCTTGACTGAAACGATTCTTGATTTTGATCTTCATCACCTGCAATAATTCCTTTCTCGGCCAAAGTGTTATTTTCATCAAATACCACATGTACTGATTCTTCTACAAATAAAGTGTGTTTATTATAAACTCTAAATGATCTACTATTTAAGGAATAACCTAAAATACCTTCATCACTTCTTGGATCAAATTTACCAAGATTTTCCTTACTGTTGTTGTGGATGAAACATTTGCTTCCAAAAGTATGAAAGTAACTAATATTGGGTCGTTTACCTTTCCACAATTCGTATGGAGTTTTCTTCAATATTGTCCTTATAAGACACCTGTTGAAAATGTGATAGGCTATACTTACTGCTTCTGCCAGAAGTGGTTCGACAATTAGTATTCTAATAACATGGTTCTAGCCATATTTTGTAGAGTTCTGTTTTTCCGTTCCATTACCCTTTTTGTTGAGGAGATCTTGGGGCTTAGAAATTGTGAGTGTATCCTTGATCATTGCAGTATTATCAAAATATCTGCTCTCAAATTCTCTTCCATGTTCACTTTGAATTGTTGTAATGAGATATCCCATTTCTCGTTCAATTCTTTTGCAAAAAATCTCAAAGTTTTTCAAAGCTTCATCTTTGTGAGATAGAAAAATCACCCATGTAAAACTTGAGTAGTCATCAATACTAACAAATGCATATCGTCTTCCTCCTATACTAGCAGTTCTAGTAGGTCCAAACAAATCCATATGAAGCAGTTGTAAAGGTTTAGATGTAGACACAATATCTTTGATTTTGAAAGAGTTCCTAGTGTGCTTACCGATCTTACATGCATCACACATATGACTTCTAGAAAAATTGAGTTTAGGGAAGACCAATGACTAAATCGTGCTTGGATAGTTTGTCTATAAGATGCATGCCAGCATGACCTAGTTTCTTATTCCATAACCATGGATCATCAGACATGGATGTTAAGCAGATATGACCATCTATATTTTCGAAACCATCAAGAATATAAACATTTCCATACCTTTTTCCTGGAAGGATTATTTTACATGTCTCATCTTCAATAGCCCAAACCTGTTTTCTTGAATTTTACCTCATACCCGGAAACACATAGTTGACTTATACTTAGTAGATTGTAGTTGAGTCCATCTACGAGATAAACTTTAGTGATATCACAGTTGTTATTGAAAGGGACTGTGCGAGTGCAACTATCTTTCCTTTTGAGCCATCTCCAAATTTAACACTCTAATCGTTGCCCACCTATACCACTAATGAGTAGCAAGGAAGGGGTCGAAGCAGCTTTTACCCGAACGGTTCGGGATCGATTTCCACAGGGAGCTATGTATATGGGAGTTGAGTGTCTAATTTACGTAGTGGTGTTTCAAGTTCTTAGTTTCACTTCTCATCATAAAGAGTTTTGTATTTATACTAAAGTAATTCTAAATAGGAATATTATCTAGCTAACTACAATCTTTTTGTTGATTTTATCGAGTGATTAAAAGCACTAGGATTGCAACTTACTCCTAGGCGAGTGACTAATGGGGTCTAAAATCGAGGATAACTTTGTGAATTGTGGGTGAATGAAATAACCCCATACTAAATTGCTCAGCCAATACCTCTCGGTAGCATGGATGACTTTGCCCGAATTGGCCATCTCAAGCACAATTGGGTGTTTCAACAAATCAAATGAAATGGCTCAAGTCGGGTGTAACTATCTCTAGTATCCACCCTTTTACTGGGGTTATCAATTTCTCGAGCTCCCCCTAATATCTTTTTAGCCTAATTACCTAGACTTCGGTTATCTTTCTCAAGAATAACCCTAGTCATGAAGGCATGAAATAATATTTGCAACCACTAAATCTGAGAATTATGAATGAATTAGACTAAAAATCAAACACCCAATCACAAATGTATCCTAAAATGGAAGACCCATTAGTTACCCACACTAGGGTTGGGTCACAACCCTAGCTTAGGGTCTAGATACTCATATTTGAAGAAGAAACTAAAATAGATGATGAAATTAAACTCATAAATGTAAATTACAAGAAAGGAGTCTAAGAAATATTGTATGATCTAGGCTAAAATTACTCAAGATAGGAATAAACTATTGTTCACGTGCTCACTCTAACAGCTGATGCCCTAAAAATGAGAAAAAGATGATTTATACTAGGCTGAAAATACTAGACAAAATTGCTCCTACGGAGATTTCACTCCCAGCATAATTCTGAGCGCTGCGGCGGATTGGCTTCCGCTGCAGCGGAATAATGGCCGATGCAACGGTCCTGAACTTTGATTTCTCTCTGATTCTTCATTCCGCTCCCAGCGGAATTCTGTAGCGCCGCAGCGGTAACTGAAACGCGGCAGTGGAAAAGTGTCGCTGACCGCGAAAGTGTGAAACCCCAATTTGGCTGACTCTCTGAAGTTTGATGAGCGCTTCCAACATATTTTTGGACGTTGTAGCAGTGGAGAGAACGCTGTAGCAAAATATCGGCGCGGTCGGCGGTGGAAATTACCTCAAAAACGTGCTCTCTGAAGTTTGGAAACGGAGAAATGATTGGAAATCCGCTGCAGCGAAATGACAAACACTGCAGCGAAATAATGAACGCTACAACAGTTCTGCTGGGTACTGGGACAATGCAGGTTTTTCTCCCTTTTGAGTCCTTTTAGGTCAATATTCACAATTCAACTCAATTCCTGCAATTTGAACAACTTGCATCAATTTATGGGAGTATTTTAGTCAAATTTGCCTCAAAACCTAAGAAAACAGGAGTAAACAGTAAGCACAAATCACTAGTTATTAACTCCCCCAAACTTAAGTCTTTGCTTGTCCTCGAGCAAACAAAATAACTCCCACCTCCGTAACAAAAAGAAAAAGTATTTCAACCTTTCAAATGTGATTTCATCAAGCTTCAATTGGGACTAACAATTACCCTCAACACAAATGTATTATTGACATCATTATGCAATGATTTTTCTAAGCTCACTAGATCTAATGTGACACCAAAGCTTCAAGAGTTGACTCAAGTCGTCAAAGAGCTTCTCTCTTTCGCCTCAATCACTGTGGATCCCATACTCTTTATCCTTTACTCTTCTTAGGCTCATCTCACCATAAAGAGTGAACTCTCATAATTGGGTTTATTATGGGGTTCTCTCTTCGCTCTCAAAAGAAGGCCTCAAGTCCGGCCTTAAGTACCATAGGCTTGCCCCTCGTGTAAATAACCACTAATGTAAGCTCACTCAAATTGAGATCCTATAAGGCTTTGTCGGGATGTAATGGAGGCTTTTTGGATCAAATTTGGTCATGATGAACTACGATAGAACATTCCTCCTTAAGCACTCCAATTTGTCACATTTCGGCTCATGTTTTCTTTGACTCTTTGAGTCACACATTTTTCCATGGGGAACTTAGAGAGACTCATTGTTGCTCTTTCTTCTACTTGGAGCTCATTTTTCTCCCCTTTTCTTTCTTTTTCATCTTTCCAAGTCCTTTCACCCCTTTTTCTTTTCTTTTTGGTTCGTTTTGCTTTTCAACCTTGTCTTTGGCCCTTTTCTTTTATTACAATGCCTTTAATCACTATGCATTTCCTCGTCTCTCCCCCAAACTTATGATTTTGACTATTATTCATCATGAGTGCTCAAGGAAAGTATGAGTGTCAAGAGAGGGTCATTAGAGAACGAATAAAGCTTCATAATGTTGTTTTGAGAACAAATAGGTTCAGGATCAAAAGGGGTTGACTAGGGATCTTGTCAAGGTAGGATATGGAAGTTTTTTAATTTCAGTGGGGAATCAAGGAAGGCCTATGATCATTTCACAAGTCGAGCTAACTTAAGATTTCGCCTAGAAAAATACTTGGGGCAAGTTCTAGACTTTTAAGCACGGCACTCGGGTTATGCAATTAAAAACTCACCTCTCAAACCTCATGATCATTAAAGAACATCGAGTCGAGGGCCCACAACAACCTTGGTTAAAATTAAAAACTCACATATGGACATATACACCACCTGACGACAATTTTAGTCAACTTAAGACTCTAAGGGTCACAACTAGAACTAGCCTCATTTGCAATCTGTCTTTAACCATGAGGTCAAAGGTAAGTATGTTGGTGCCAAGTGAAGCTTTATTTGAATAACATTTATTCACCACTACCGAATCAAAAGAAAACAAAAATAAAAATAAAAACGAAAAACTGATTAAATCCCTTAAGAAGATCGTCACACCGTCTGTCGTAGGGAATAGACACCCGGTTCGTACAATTTCTATCCCTGGAAAGAACCGTGGCCTTAAGAAAACCATGGGCTTATTGACAGCGCAAAAAGCAAAGAAGAAGTTATAAATTAAAAAGAAGCAATTAAATGAAATAAGAAGTTAAACTACAAATGGAAAAAAACTAAAGAAGTTATAAAGTAGAAAATACGAAAATTAGAAATGAATATTTACAATAGGGGAGTACGATGAATATACATAAGAGGGGATAAATATATACATATCATAGGGAACCTGAATATATACATACCAAAAGTAAAAAGTACTGAAATGTAAATAAGGAAAAGAAAAATAGTATCAACGGTTATTACAACCCAAAAATATGAAAATGTTTGAATCACCAAATATCAAATAGAGGCCACTCCGTTCAATAAAAAATAACATTGTCCTCAATGCTAACTAGCCAAAAATATAGAGCAGGGGAAAGGGGTGAGAGAGAGTAAAAGGAAACTCCCTATGGTGCCTGTGACTACATGGATGAAGGGTGTTGAAACCCAATTTTTTCCCAAAATAGTTTTTAAAATGCATATATGTCTTCAAAACCATGCACTAGCATCAATTGGTATTTTTCCACAATTTTTTACATTTTTTATTAATTTTCCCAACATTTTATTTCTAATAAATAATTACCAGAATTGCATCACAAATGATTTCAAAAATATTTCCTGATTTAATTTACTGTTCATGGTCCTATTAAGTCCAAATTATTTCATAAATAGCCGAATTGGTACATTTTAGCTATAATTGCAATAACTTTGCAATTATAGCCCATGCATACAATTTTGCGTTATTTTACCATAAATTAGTCCTTGGTATTTTTAAATACTAAATAACTATTTTTAAAACATTTCTATGCATGAAATTCATCTTTATAATTAGTAATTATTTTAATAAAGTTATTTGGGGTATTTAAATAATATCCTTGTTTAATTTCAATTTCAGCCTAATTAACCTGCCCAAATACCCTTATAAGTCAGCCCAAAAGACCCTAGGCCCAAACCCCTTACCTACCCGACCCAATTCTTATTTAATCCTAGTCGTTGATCATTTTTTATCAACGGCCCACATCCTTCCTACCATAATTAAACCTAAACTACACCCCCCCCCCAAACCTCTCATTCTCTCCTCTCACTTGTCGTCACCCCTTCCCTTCTCTCTCAGATGCTCTCTAATCCTAACCCTAACTCTCCCTCGACGTCACTCATCTACCGCCGTCCATGATGGTTTCTCACCACCCCCTGGCCTCTCCTATGTTGGGTACCTCCGTCTCTATGGTCCTCAAGGGACCAGGGTTAGTCCGCATACGCCTTTGGCTCCTTCTTGCCTGTTTCAGGCCATTCTGGTTCGATTTCGAGTAAGATCTTCTTATTTCGCCTTAAACATGTGTATTTCTAAGCATATGTCTTCATCTCTGTGTTATTTTTTAAAAACCCTAATTTCGTCCTTTGAACTTCTCAGATCTGAGATGGATCAAACTTATTTCACATGTTTTTATGAATTGTTTTTGATTTTTCGAGTGGCTTTCCATTTTCCTAAACTAGGGTTTCCTGAAAACCCTTTTCTCCAAAACATTTCCTGACTTTAAATGTTTAATCTTCTATTCTTATGTGTTTTTGACCGATTATGTTGAGTTTGCCTCAACCCTAACTAGTTTATGCTAAAACCCCAATTTTTGACATTTTGTTTGGATTCTGAGTTTGATCGTGTTACTTGTGCATTGTTTTCGTTCTATGCTTTGATTCTCATGATTTTCCTTTAGCTTAATTCGATGTATTGTGATTTTTACCCTAGTATGTCTCTATTAGGGTTTGTGATTCTATTCTCGGCTGATCATGTGTGTTCATACTTGGCCTATTTGTTTATTCATGGAAAACCTACATTTTTCCTTTAAATCATTGTTATTCTGAGTTTTGATTCACTGATTTGTTCCGTTAAAACTTATATGTTGATTCTTGATTATTCCTTTATTTGCGACCTTATTTAGTTTCTTGCCTTATTTAGATTAACTTTGATACTTACAGATTCTTCAAAATTATTTCCTTAATTAAACTCATGTTTATTTACCCCTAATTGCCCACTATGTGCTTAAACCTTACTTGATTTTTCTTTCATGTCCTGCTCTTTACCGTTGGCTGATTACCCCTTAATTAGGGGAAACTATATTGATTTTATGCATGATTAATTATGTAAATTTCCTTAATTACTAAATAATTGATCTTTTACCTTATCTTGTTTAACTCTTAACTACTATATATACTCTCCTCTATTCTCACTTCTACACGAACATTAGTTCAAAACCTTCTTACACTTAAAAGCTCTGTCTCTCTGTTCTTCTATGTTACTTGAAATCTTCACTGACCTAGCCGGTTGTAAGCCAAGGCTAGCTATTGCACAACACCTGATCTATACTTTGTGTTTTCTCTCCCTAACTGGTATGTCCTAATTTAATTTCAAAGTCTAGAACTCTATGTGCTTCATTGTTGTTTTAGTTCAATGATCATGATCCCTAATCATATTCCTATTTACCATCTTGTTTGCTCAATATGTAACTAGCATGTATAAACTACATTGCTTAATTACTGTTTCACCTAAGCATGACTGAATTCTGTTCTGTTATATCTGTGATAAATGTGTCTGATAATCTGCCTACTGCTTTACCTAGCATGTTTTAATCTGTTTGTTCAGTATGTTAGCATGTTTAAATATGAATGCTTGTGGTGTTTGCCTAGTCTGTTCATTTAGGTTCTTGCTTAATCTGCTTTGCTAAGTTGTCTAGTATTTCAAAGTAACTCTGGCTATGTGCCTAACTTGTTCATCGTTAATATGTTTCTGCATGGCTGTTTTGTGATCCTTGTCCTATGCCTCTACCACCTATTTGATAACCAACTTGTTAATCCTGTCAAGTTCTTGGAAAACTTCTATGCACCCTATTGTTATATGCTCCACCATACCCTAATATGTTCAATATGTCACCAATTCCCACAACCCTTGTGTGAAATTTCTTGTTGAGTGATGCTGGACCTAGTTGTTCTGTAATCAACCAGGTTGTTTGCTGATTTTTCCAAAGTATTTTCATATTGTCCTAAACTACTTTACTACTAAAGCAGTTCTTATTTTTTAGAAAAACCTCTTTACTTATAGAGTCATTTCAGCACTGTTTTCTTGTCAAAAAAATTTCAAAGCTATGTCAAACACTCTCACTTTACTCCTAAGTCCCTAGGTTATGCCCCTCCACTGTATGTACTGCCTTGGGATCCTTTTGAGATTCCTTTGAACTCTGGCACGCTGGAGCTGGCCATTCCACACTGCACTTACTCAATCCCTATTATAAAAGTCTAGGTATGAGCACTGTCCGGGATCCTTGAGGTCCTTAGGGAACTTTGACACACCTGGACATGAATTCGGCTACGAAATCCTTGGTATTTGAGACTATTGAAGGCCTGGCATTATCAGGTTTGCTTTGGGCCTACTTCAGGCTCCCTATAGTTTAATTTTATTCCATTTATGTAATTCATTCAATCATTGGTCTGTAATAATTAATTGTAAATAGATATTGGGGTGGCTAGTAAAAAGGGAGGGTAGTTGTATGATATTGTTGATAATCCTGGGTAGAAACATGCTATAGGCTTTATATTCCACAAATCTGCAATAGAAGCCATGCTCTAGGATTGATGTGTTCATTTGCATTCGAACTATGCTAAACCTGCATTAGATATCCTAATTGTTTGGGACTTCACATTACTGCTTCAGTATATTTTACATCACTATTCCATGCTTTAATTTTGCATAAGTAATTTCACTTAGAGATCCTGCTACTAGGTTGATAATCCCGCCTTAATAAAAGATCATCCCTGTATGCATTAGATACCATATTTTTTAGGAACTTTGTTTGCATTTGTTTGAACATGCCCATTTCAATTAAAATAAGTAATGGCAATGAAAGGGTATAAAAAATAGCCCCCATGAATAGATGTCACCCTTTAAAAATCTGTGTCACCTAGAACAACATGTTTGTAGGTTAAACAATTTCTAAATTGTTTAAACAACTCCTGTAATTATGATTGCGTATAGTCACATGCCCAGGCAAGCCTTAGGTGATTAATGTCTTTTATAAAAATGGGAAACTTCGTTTTGGTTGTTTATAAACCGCTTAAGTCTTACAGGATTTAAAATCAATAGGAAAACTGATTAGGACCTTTCCATTGAGTTTTGAAACAGTGTCGCACGTTCTATGTATTGATGCTCACCTAGACATCCTGCCATAGGATTTTTCTTAAAATTACCTGAATCTTTGTTTGAGACGTGTTGTTTATTTGCCTATATACATGTGGAGGTAAACATACGCCTTTAACTGTTTTTTCCCTATTTGCTTTCCTACGTGTTATTTTCTTGTCGCCTAGATTTTTGCCTTTAAATACCTTAGGATTGTCTAGAACTGCCCAGTCTTAGAGGTCCTAAATTCCTCCGGGACCACAAGGAAGGGATGGGTAACAACACGCTTAGAGTTCGTTAATAAAAACTCGCTTAATAACCACTAAGGGGTGGAATAACGGGTCGTAAAAGGATATGATGACCTGTGCGCTAATGCAAATTGTAGCCCCTCTTATTGAGGAGTGATTACCGGGCATTGCATGGATATGATCCTATAGGATAAACAACTTAGGACCCCTTTATCCCGTTTTCATATGTGTGCTTCGCCGCTTATTTGCACTTGACTAATTCACAAAGTAGGTTTGGTCGGGACCCACCGTTGTGGACTTTGAGGGGTGCCTAACACCTTTCCCTTGAAGTAACTTCAAGCCCTTACCCAATCTCTGATAGTATAACTGGTTTTATGAATGACCCGTAATAGGTGCCCTAACGCACCTTAATTCGTTAGGTGGCGACTCTTCAATTCTTCATATATCCCTTTTTCCAAAAGGAAACGAGTTGTCCCAATAATATCGAAAATCCTGACTATCCGCGAGGAGAGAAAAAGGGGGGCGCAATAGCATGGCGACTCTACTGGGGAGTCTAGGCTTTTACCATTACAAGCCACTTGTGAATTTGTTGAAATGTGCCTAACCTTGTTAATAATTGCAACCTTTCCCTCTTCCCCCTTATGTGAAATTAACTGTCTATTTTTCTTAAGAATTTTTTTTTCAATACAAAACTGACATGTTTCTTTGTTTTCTTCTGCAACCGCATGCAATTATAACTGTTATATTTATCGCTTTCATAATGTGCAAATATGTGACAATATGTTGTTTATTGCTTATTTATTGCTGCATAATCATGCTCAACATCATACTCCACTCGTTCCTATACAAATCCTATAGCAATGCTTGATGAGTGGTTGCGCTCTTCCAATTTATATCACCCCCTAAATTTGAAAAGGCTTATTTGCGGTAAAATCAGCCAATCGGCGGTGCAAACGATGGTTCCGTGCCTTTCCCCCTCGAGTTGTCCACTCAAGGGTACCAGTCTACTCTAGACCCCCATAGAGACCTTACTCTTGTTATATTGTGCATGCATCATGGTCAAACCTAGTCGGGTTAATGTGTCGTCCGCAAAATAACCCTTAAGACAAGCCTTATCCAAAAGTTCACCGGGATTTTCATAATCCCAACGGACACAATCACGTTCTGTACATTAATTTGGAGAACTAAATGCCGAAATGCTAATCATAAGTGTATAAATAGTCTGATCTGGTGGGGGAAAGGGCCTAACCATTTTTGTCTTGTAGAAAATGAGGCACGAGGTCCCCAGATTCGGTATGGTCAGCGATATTCCACCAATGCTCCTAGACTGGTGGGAAGATCTTCCTTCAAGTGATAAAAAACACGTGGGGAAACATCTGGGCAACTTGCCTTCTCTTTTGGCAATTCAACCGAACAATATGCTGATTGAGGCCGCCACCTTGTTTTGGGATAGTGAAAGAGTTGTATTCCGCTTTGGGGATATTTAAATGACACCACTCTTAGAAGAAATAGGAGGACTAGCTGGACTGGATTTGGAAAGCCCTGGGTTGTTGGTACCTGAAAACCGCACGGGCAAAGTTTTTCTAAAAATGATGGGGTTGAAGAAAAATGTCGAACTAGGGTATCTGAAACAATCCTACATACCTTTCGAATACTTGTATGAAAGATACTGTCACAGCAAATCATACCGTACCTATCATGACGAGTTTTCCATCACGTCTCTAGGTCACATTCACCGCAGGGTATTCGTGTTTATTTTGTTATTTTTGGGCTTGATAGTGTTCCCGACAAAGAGGGAGAGGATTCATACCAAGCTAGCTAGGGCCTTGACGGAAGGAATCTATGGGCAAACCTTCAGCATTGTCCCATGATCTTAGCTGACATTTATCGAGCCTTGGAGCATTGTCAAAGAAGGGTTAAACATTTTGAGGGTTGTAACTTACTGCTGCACTTGTGGCTCTTAGAACATCTTCAAAAGGGCCAATATCACCAAGAACTTTCGCGAAGGGCTTGGAATGACCACATTGCTTTCCATCACCCCAAGCGGATAACCTACATTCCGGACAGATTTGCTCAGCCGGGAACTGCCAAAGAGTGGGTGGAATTATTTGATAATCTGACCGAGGAACAAGTGCAATGGATGTTCGAATGGTTCCCGACGGACGAGTTTATCATCAGGTCCAGGGATGCACCACACTTAGTGCTGATCTGGTTGAGAGGTATATATCCTTATGTTCCTCTCCGAGTCATGAGGCAGGCATGCAGGAAGTAGGTTGTGCCAAGGGTTGCCAAGATGGGTCACTTCATAGCGGATTTCTAGGACGACAACGTCCCCTACAAGTGCCAAGCTCAGCACATGTGGCACTGCAAAATCATCATGGAGAAAAATACTATTGAACCAGACAAGTACCATGCAGGGTGTGCACCTTTTTACCAGGCATGGCTAGAAGACAACTTGGACGGGATAGTGAGGCCGGGAATCAGCCGAGGCAATAGAATCATAGATGAAGATGCTGAGGCTCAGGTCAGGTACAACCGACTGCGCAAAAGGGTCCACAATTCCAAGAATGAGCATCGAGAAATCCATGAGACCAATAGGAGGCTGATCGAGGAGTGGAAAGAGATGGATATCATTTCCAACAGAAAGCTGGAATATCTGGAGCGAGGTATAGTGGAGTTACAGGGCAAAGTCATCAAAAGGATTGAGGATTGCCAGAACGTTGAGGGGAATGGAGGACACTTGGCTAGAGCATACATGTTGCTGAGACTGCGCGAGTTGGGAAATTTGTTCGATGGACTCAAGAATATCGAATCTTGGGAAGGTCATTCTGGGACCAAGTAGGCTAGATTTACTTTTGAGAGACAGAATATTCACTCTCTCTCTCTCTCTCTCTCTCTCTCTCTCCTCTCTCTCCTCTCTCTCTCTCTCTCTCTCTCTCTATCTCCCCTCTCTCTCCTCTCTCTTCTTTCATCCCTAACGGTCAGATCCCTTCCCCCCTCTTTCCCCCGTCGACTGCATCTCTCTCCGGCGGGACGGTCGGTGCCGACCCCCTGGTAAGTCCACCCCCCTCCTTTCTCTCTCTCTCTCTCTCTCTCTCTCTCTCTCTCTCTC
>ML277741.1:81608-128128 GCA_005239495.1 Nicotiana undulata
CCCCCCCCCCCCTCTTTTTCGTGGTGGTTGTGTGTGGTTTATAGGTGACTAGTTGCGATTGACGAGGCGAGCTTGTAATGGGGGGACGTGAAGAGCGGAGCACCACCGGCCGGGGTGTGCAAGAGTTGGCATGAGTTGACCTCGGGCACATCAAGGCATACTTTCAGGGTTTTTCCACCGGGAGTTGGTACCTCCCACTCTCTTGTTTATCCTATACAAAAGTCGATTTGTGGTTATTTAGCTAGCATCATTTTAAGCTTTCTGTTAGAATTCGTGTGGGCGCTAGTGTTTCCCGTAGTCTGTCGGAGGTATTGTGGCTGCAGTCAGGGATGGTAGTGTAAGGTCATGTTTGTATTGGTAAAAAAGAGTTTCATACGTAAGATGATTCCTGACAACTTAGCCAGCTACGTGGACCAAGGAAAATATGACAGCTGGATATGATTCTATAAAGAGGTACGAAACAGAGAGGTACAGATCAATAAACCTACAGGGTAATCAGCTACGGGAAACCCAACCTGATTGGGACAGGGAAGAGATACGGTCAAAATGATTCCGGACAGAGCTACGAGCAGATCCAGAGATCCTCAATTAATGACTCACACGTTACACAACCTTCACGCAACAGTTACCGTTATCCTTTGAAACGCCTCGTTAATGTAATAATTAGTCATTAATGAGTGATCATTGTAAAGGCATACGTTATATTGAGAAACTCTCTATATAAGGGAAGAGAAAATGTCTTGTAAGGACATCTGAATTACAAATACAATACACTTTACTTTTCTGAAGCATCTTATTATCATCATTTACTTATTCTTATTTACTTAATATTATGTCCTTGATTATCAGTAACCTGTGTTCATCCTAAAAATAGCTTTGGTCAAAGGATCTAATTCTTTGGTTAAACAAATTGGTTCCATTACCGGGAATCTGATAATCTTTGTTTGCTTTTCAATCGATATCCTCTAAACTATGTCGAACTCCAACGACAACAACCAACAGAGAGATAGGATTCCATAACCTTTTCCATCCCCGAGAGGTTCAAGGGAACAATCCCAAGAGAGATCCAACAACAACAATGATCAAACAATACAACAAGATCGTATAAAGCAAATGATTGCAGAGTATGTGAGTCAAGCTTTGCAAGAATTTGCAAAGGATTACCAGTGGCATCACCCACATCACTAACACCACCTCCTAATAACACAATTACCGTGGAAAATCCTCAGTCTGGGTTGGTAAACTCAGCAAGGGATGATACTCCTAACGAATCTCTCGAAATGAGACCAGGTATGACTAATAACCCTGGATCACAAAATTTATGACTAACTTTACAGGAACAGGTAAAGGAACAAAACGATCGAATCGAGCAAATTCCTGGAGTACCATCTGTTATCAAGGGAATTGATGTTGATAGATATTCTCAACAACCTTGGAAGCCAAGCGCAGCACCCTTGCCTATACCCAAGAAATTTAAAATGCCTGACGTTCCTAAGTATGACGGAACGACTGACCCACGCGACCATGTGACTGCTTTTACTATCGGAGTAAAGGGCAACGACTTAACAAAACAAGAGATTGAATTAGTCCTTGTCAAAAAGTTCGGAGAAATACCAAAGGAGCCCTAACCTGGTATTCTCTTCTCCCTGAAAATTCTATTGATTCTTTTGCTGAGCTTGCAGATTCTTTCATAAAAGAACACTCCGATGCACAAAAAGTCGAGAAAGAATGGAGGACATATTTAAAATAAAGCAAGGAGACACGGAACTACTCCGTGAAGTTGTAGACAAGTTCCAGCGAGAAAGAATGCAATTACCCAGGGTGCCTGATAATTGGGCAACCATGGCATTCGCAAGTAATCTAAATGACAAAAGCTCAGAAGCCACGAGAAGACTCAAAGAAAATTTGAAAGAATTCCCAGCTACAACGTGGAATGATGTATATAACAGGTACAGTACTAAACTTCGAATAGAAGAAGATATCATTGCTCGTTCGAAAGATGAAGATCATTCCAGATCCAGGCGATCCGAATAGACAAGATATCAGGTAAAAACGGGTACAATCCTTACTTAGGACCATCGGGACGCGAAACTCGCCCCAGGTTTGAAAACACTAGGTCAAATTATAGACCACCAAGCAGGAATGTAGGCTCATCCTCATCTAGATCCAGAAAGGATCGGGATGAACGACCTAGAGGTAATGCACGAATTGGGGATCATACCTTTAATGTAAGTACTCCTGAACTTGTTTCGATATTAAGAAATATGGGAGATAAGGTTAAGTGACCCAGAGAAATGCGGTCAAACCCAAATAAGAGGAACCCAGATTTCTGGTGTGAATTCCATAATGATCATGGACACAGGACTGCATATTGCAGATTTTTACAAGGTGAAATAGAACAATTATTGAAACAGGGCTATTTAACAGAATTTTTTAGTGATAAAGGTAAACAGGCATATATGAAGAACAGGTAGGAGCCCCCGAAGCCTCCATCTCCAAAACGAACCGTCAACGTGATACATGGAGGAGAGGAAGTGAACGGAATAGTTTGCAAATTAGCCTCAAAGGTCACAATTACTCACGGAAAATGGGTTCGAGAACATCCAGATGAAGATAATATAACCTTTGATGATGAAGATTTTGGCGGACTAATGCTCCCCCACAACGATGCTCTGGTAATATCCACACTCATTCATGACACTAACGTTAAAAGAGTGTTGATTGATCCAGGTAGTTCAGTCAATATCATTCGGCTAAGAGTCGTGGAAGAAATGCTCATGGGGAATTAGGTGATCCCAAAGGCACGAGCCATATCAGGGTTTGATAACTCTACAGTGATAACCAAAGGAGAGATCGAACTTAGCACTTACGCCGAGGGAGTAACTAAGAGCACCAAATTCCAAGTCATTGATACTGACATGGCTTATAATGTGATTATGGGAAGGCCCTGGATCCACGACATAAAAGCGGTACCATCCACCTTACACCAGGTAATTAAATTCCCTTCAGAATAGGGAATCAAACATATTAGAGGTGATCAACAGATCTCTAGAAATATAAATTCCGTGGTGCATTATAACAAAAAAGTAGAGACGGAAGAATCGGAAGATAGAGAAATCTTCCAGACAGATGTCACCGGCCAAACAAGTACGGAAAAAGTTACTGACTAAATAGGTACGAAAGAAATGAACATTCAAACAGATACGGAAGGAGATACTCACGAGAAGGTGAATCAAGTCACCACGAAATATGCATTGGACCACACAGATGTAGATTCCAGACCGGACGTCATTCATGAACCGGAGGAAGACGAGCACATCAAAACAACCACGGAAGAGCTCGAAGTTGTTCCATTGTTCGAACAAAAATCTGAACAGAGGGTGTATATAGGCACGAGGCTGAGCCCCGGTCGAAGAGGTAAGTTAATTGATTATTTAAAGGCTAACGCAGATTGCTTTGCGTGGTCCCACTAAGATATGACAGGTATCCCACCAGAAGTGATGACTCATAAATTAAATGAAGATACATCTTTCGTACTTGTTAAGCAGAAGAAAAGAAAGCAAGGACCATTCAAGAACCAAGTGATTGACGAACAGGTACAGAAACTCTTGAAAATTGGTTCAGTACGAGAGGTAACGTACCCTAACTGGTTAGCTAACACTGTGGTAGTACCTAAAAAGAATGGAAAATGGAGAGTATGCATAGATTATACTAATTTAAATAAAGCATGCCCCAAAGATTCATTCCCATTACCACATATAGATCAAATGATTGATGTCACCGCAGGTCATGAATTACTAAGCTTTCTAGATGCATATTCTGGTTATAATCAGATTAAAATGGATTCCTCAGACGAGGAAAAAACCTCCTTTATTACGAACAGGGGGACTTATTGTTATAAAATCATGCCTTTTGGCTTAAAAAACGTTGGAGCCACGTATCAAAGGCTAGTGACCAAGATGTTCCAGGAACATCTGGGAAAAACGATGGAAGTTTACATCGACGACATGCTGGTAAAATCAACATGAGCGGAAGACCATTTCCAGCACCTCTCTATTACATTTGACATTTTACGCACGTATAATATGAAGTTGAATCTAGAAAAATGCGCTTTTGGCGTAGAATCAGGTAAATTCTTGGGTTTCTTTGTGTCAAACAGGGGAATAGAGGTAAATCCCGCTCAAATTAAAGCTATAGAAGAAATACCTGATGTACTTATAAATAAATAAAAATAGGTTCAAAGACTAACGGGAAGAATAGCAGCTTTGGGAAGATTTATTTCCAGGTCTTCCGAGAAAAGTTTTAAATTCTTTTTAGTCCTCAAAAAGCAGAATCAGTTCGAATGGACTGAAGAATGTCAACATGCTCTCAAGAATCTGAAAGCTTATCTATCAAAACCCCCGATGCTATCAAAGTCAAAGGAGGGGGAGAGGTTGTACATCTACTTGGATGTCTCGGAAATTGCTATAAGTGCAGTGCTGGTAAGAGAAGATAAAGGTAAATAATCTCCTATTTATTATGTAAGTAAAACTTTACTAGATGCGGAAACCAGATATCCACATCTAGAAAAGTTAGCCTTAGCTTTAATAATGGCATCTAGAAAATTATGACCATATTTTCAATGTCATCCAATCATTGTTGTGACTTCGTATCCTTTAAGAAATATTTTGCATAAACAAGAACTATCGGGAAGATTAGCCAAGTGGACCATTAAATTTAAGTGAGCATAAAATAATATATCAGCCTAGAACTGCAATTAAGTCTCAAATCTTAGCTGATTTTGTTGCTGACTTTAGTGATAGCATTGTCCCTGAAGTGGAAAAAGAATTACAACTCTTTAACGGTGCTAATCCGGGTCTATGGACCCTATTTACGGATGGCTCTTTCAATATAAAAGGCGCCGGCTTAGGCATAGTCTTAATATCACCCACGGGTGAAATGACACGACATGCTATTAAATGTTATCCTATAACTAACAACGAAGAAGAGTACGAAGCTGTCATTGCAAGACTAGAACTCGCACGAGAACTCTCAATCGAGCAAATTGTATCAACAGCGACTCCCAGCTGGTAGTGAATCAGATGCAGGGGACTTACATCGCTCGAGAGACTCGGATGCAACAGTACTTGGAAAAGGCACGAGAGCTCGTGAGACAATTCAAAACATGGAAAGTAATACAAATACCTAGAGAAGAAAATGCGAAGGCAGATGCATTAGCTAACCTCGCAGCAGTCACAGAAGTAACAAACAAAGACAATGCAATTGTCGTTCATTTATTCCATTCAGCAATCGACCAGGACAGAAATGAGGTAACTTTCAACAATTTAACCTGGGATTGGAGAAAAAAAATTCTAAGTTTTTTGCAGAATGGTACCGTACCTGAAGACAAGAAAACAGATCAAGCACTCCGCCGTAAAGCTACACGGTACTGCCTCATTCGCAATACATTATATCGCAAGATGTTCGGAGGGCCCCTAGCTAAATGCCTCGTACCTAATCAAACGGAGTTCGTGATGAAAGAAGTCCACGAAGGACACTGTGGAAATCACTCAGGGGCGAGATCCTTGGTAAAAACCCTAATCAGAGCTGGATATTATTAGCCTAAGATGGAAGAAGAGGTCGAGAACTTCGTATCCAAATGCTACGGATGCCAAAGGTTTGCCAATAACATGCATCGACCAGCGAAATTATTGCATCCAATTATATCCCCATGGCCCTTCATGAAATGGGGTATGGACATAGTGGGACCTCTTCCCCCAGCTAAAGGACAGGTACGGTTTTTACTCATGCTAACCGACTATTTTACAAAATAGGTAGAGGCAGAAACATTCAAACAGGTGCGAGAAAAGGAAGTTAAAAGATTCTTATGGCGAAACATAATATGCCGCTTTGGTATACCAAAGGATATCGTGTGTGATAATGGCCCACAGTTCATAGGCTCACAAATCACAGAATTCTTCGAAAGCTGGCAAATCAAACGGATCACTTCAACGCCATACCACCCCGTGGCTAACGGTCAAGCAGAATCAACAAATAAAATCATCATCGACAACCTGAAGAAGCGGCTAGATAAAGCCAAAGGAAATTGGCCTGATGAGTTACCATCTATACTATGGGCATACATAACAACTTCAAAAATAGCCACGGGAGAAACTCCGTTCGCACTTATCTACGGCTCAGAAGCCTTAATACCTGTGGAAATTGGCGAACCAAGCATAAGGTTTATAACAACCACGGAGGAAGCAAACAACGACGAATTGAGGACTAATCTAGATCTTCTTGAACCACGAAGGGAAGCATCGCTAATACGGATGGCAGCTCAAAAACAAATCATAGAGCGTTACTACAACCGTAAAGCTCATCTCAGATACTTCAAGATTGGGGACTTCGTCCTCAAAAAAGTCTTTCAATCAACGAAAGAAGCATGCGCAGGAAAGCTAAATCCAAATTGGGAAGGACCTTACAAAGTCCGAGGCATAGCTAAAAAGGGCGCCAACGAACTAGAAGCTATGGACAGCAGAATCCTACCGACAAGTTGGGATGCCATCCACTTGAAGAAGTACTACTTCTAAGGAAAAGAAGTACCCCCGGTCAGGTATCACACGTTCGATTTTATTTTGAACATTTAAAATTTTACTAACTTTTTTAGATGATAGGCATAAAGCTAACCCATCACCAGATGATGATATTAGACCTGCAAAGACGCGAGGAAGTAACACAATTCCCTGTCTAGGGTTACACTTTCTGATGGACGTTTTAAAGGGTTAAGCAGTCATCATCTAAAAACTATATACCTTCGAGTCCCGCATATTTTTCCTTTTCAGGAAAAGGACCACAAGGAAGGAATAGTCAAATGCTCGAGATTTCATTCTTCAAAGCTCAAACACTTGGGGACTATACAGTATGGAAGGCTGAGACGAAGCAAATAAGACTATCAGAAAGTCAAAGCTCGAGCCTGAAGATCCATCTACCCAACAAAACAAGTGATACGAGTAGAATCGAAAGAGCTGAAGACTCAAATACAAAGCCTAATCCAAAAAACCTTCGAATATGTTCAGGTTGAAAGGAAAAATATTAACCACGAGGAAGAAATGCAAATCTTTGTACTTATTCAAAAGAAAATTGTTGTAACCAAAAATAGTTAGGGGTAAAAGATCATTATCATTGTACTCATTCAAAAACTGTTGTATCAAATAAAACAGTTACGAAATCTTTGTACTCGTATAGAAAATTGTTATCAAGTAAAAAGTTACGGATGAAAGATCAAAATCCTTGTATTTGTTCAAAAAACTGTTATCAAATAAAATAGTTACGGATGTAAAAGCATTTCCCTCGTACTTATTAAAAATTGTTATCAATAAAAACAGTTACAGATGAGAATCCCAATCTTTATAAAAACTGTTACAAACGAAAAATAGTTGTTCTCTTGTATTAACTCGAAAAAACTATTACTTACGAAAAACAGTTACGAAATACAAGTGTATATCAAAATTTGTTAAAAGAAAACAGTTGCAACATGAGTTTTAGACGATAATCAAACACATGTAAAATGTTGTGGAAGTTCAAACAAAAAACTCTCCTCAGAAACATTCTTAAACATGTGAAAAATTCCTATCACTCTATTGCATTATTACACTATCATGAAGTTGAGACGTCTTCTTCATTAAGTGTCGATCATAAAGGGCCCTCTTTCATAAATAATGCCTATTACAAAAAGGCTCGCATTTCATATGCAACACCGTGCCTACTACGAAAAGGTACGAATAATTTAAGCATCTTCATGCAAACACTCAGAGGTAAAATAAAAACCTCGCAAATTAAACATGCAAAAGACTTAAGAGTGAAAACTCAAAGCAAAAGAAAAGTCATACTTGCATATATTAAAAAGAGGATAGGTAGGAACTAAGTATTGACTAGATACTTAGCCGCATATAATTTTTGCACATTAGGGTGCCCCTAAGTTGTCAGTTGGGGACTTTAAAAGATCCAAATCTATCCCTGATGAAGCTGGGGGTAACCACCAATCAAATATAATTAAAAAAAGGGTGAATCAACATCTTAATCTTCTTGAGGAGGAGGAGTGACTTTTTCAATGGCGGTCGGAACAGGAGCAACTTGGGACGAAGAGACGTGAGCAGCGGGAGTCTCACCTTCAGGTGAAGAGAGAGTCTGATCTTGTTGAGCCTTCTCCATGGCTTCCTTGATTTTATCTATTTCAGCACTAAGGTCGAAACCTTCTTGACTCATTTCCGTCGAAGTGTCAAGGCGATAATTCATGTACGCCCAACTAACATCGACAACAACTGCCTCTTCGAGAGTTTCATAATCTTTCTCCCATATCTGAAGTTAAGCTCTTAGTCCGTGCTTCTCAACTTCAGCAGCTTCATGGGCAACCCTCAAAGGTACAATTAACTCCTCCAAAGTGTGGACTTTGTCCAAAGCATTGAGAAGATCCTCTTGATTCCGGGTGAGTGACTGCACAAGCTCACCTGAGTATTCCTCCATTTGCCCCAACAAGTCTTTCAAGATTCTAACTTCTTCGGAGGCACGGGATAATTGCTCAGCAAACGAAGACTGAAGAATGCTCTTGTCTTTGTCCGCTTGGCTAGAAGAAGCCTTCTCCACTGCCAACTCCGCAGCCACGACTCTTATCTGCCGCTCCAAGGTACACTTTTATTCTTCTAAGGCTTCCATGTCGAGCCTCAGGCTCTCATATTGCCCCTTCCAATTCCCTGCTTCAGCATGCCACTACTTTAGCTCTTGTTCCGTGTTAGAAATTCTCTGCATGAGCTCCATGCCTATAAGATTGGTCTACAAAAAAGAAATCAATTAGATACGATAGATTTCATGTACAAAAATAAAATAAAATAAAAATGTATTTTACCTTCAAAGAGGAATGTACGACTTCGTTAGCCCATGTAAGGGCACTATGGCTATCAAGATTGGTCCTCTTTGTTGGGCCAATCAAAGGCTTCAGCCACACTTCAGGTTGGCCAGATTTCTTAAAAAGGCTCCCGTCAGCCGGAACCTCAATTAGCACTTGCCTCATCTCCCTGCTGGAAGACCTTACTTCTCTAACAGGAGGCACGGAAGCAGGCTGAGACAAAGGAGCCACGGGTAATGAAATTTGGGGAGCAAAAGAAGCATCAAGCGCAGAAAATTGAGGAGATGAGAAAGCCATGGGCAAGGCAGCAGCAGAAGTAGTAATGGCCAAAGGAGCAGAGGAAATAGCCGGAACAGACAAAGGGATTTCTCTAAAAGAGAGGGCAAAAACAGCCAGAGACGTCTCATTAGCACCAGGGCCAAAGCCTTCGTGAAATAGATGATCCACGGAATCCTGTGCAGGATAAGAAGAAGCATCCCCGGATGTAGAAGGTCTAACATCAGGCACGGAAGACACTGCCACGGGTGTAGACTCATCGTCTGAGACCACCCTTCTTCTACGTGACCTGTGCACCAAAGTGCCCTCTTCTTCTTCTTCTTCTTTTTCTTCTAAGGTCCTAGACCCACTATCTTTCCTCTTTGAAGAAGAAGAGCCAGTAATAATTTCCTGGGCCTGAGCCAAGGACATCTTCGGAATGGATGCAGCAGACGCCCCCCGAGCAGAAAACCCTGTCGAAAGAAGAAGGTTAAACAAACGAAGAAAAAAGAGGCTCGAGTAAGGAAAAGAAGCAAAAAACAAAAGTTTCACTTTCCAACCGTACTTCCCAGAGAAGTACTTCCAAGATATTTCCTCCAATGGAGCAACCGATAACAGCTTTTCTACCCAATCATGGATATTGGAGACATTCTCAACAGTACCCATGATTGCTGAAAAAGGAAGAAAATAGATACGGTGTTAATAAAACACTTAAAGCAAAGAGAAGAAAATAACAAGTGTGAGCTAAAATGTACTCACGTGCACGATTCCACTTCTCAGGGAAGGGAAGATTTTCTTCACCCACCAAACTAGCAGTGGCACAACAACGTACCGAAGGTACCAACCTCTATCCTTGTCGTACTCAGGGGTTACCAACACTCTCTTGCTCCTAGCAGCCACAGTTAAAACCCCTTGATGAAACAAGGTAGGAGAATAAAGATGAATGAGGTGATTGAAGGTAAAAGGAACCGAGGCCAAAGAAGATAAACATCTAAGACACGCGACAACTCGCCACACAAGAGGACCAACTTGTCCTAAGCAAATGTTAAAGAAACGACAAAATTCGATGATGACTGGATCAATAGGAGGTTTAAACCCTAGAGTGAAAGGGTAGGTGTAAACAAAAGAATGCCCCGTCTTGTAAGACGTTATTCTTTGATTGCTATTTGGAATAACAATGGGAAAATCAGACGCCCAAGAAAATTCCCTGCGAACAAGGGGAATCAAACCTTCAGTAATAAGAGTGAGATACCTATCAACACTATCAAGGGATAACGACTGGTCTACAAGGACTTGGCTATCCCTAGTGAAGGTAAACTCAGCAGGAATGATTTAATCCACTCGTGGTTCGCGAAGGGGTTCATGATGATCTCTACCCCTGGACAAAGACTTGGAAGCCCTAGATCTTGGAGAGACTAAAGACTTAGCATAAGGAAGGGGAACAATCTGGGAAGAAGAAGATCCCCTCGAAGGAGTAGAACCTAAACTCCTCAGTCTACCACCCCTCTGACTTCGAGTCAGAACAGAAGAGGGTGTCAAATTCTCGACGTCTATTACTCTTTTAGATTGGTTCGAAGAAGACATATTTACGAAGACAAGAAGAAGTTCTTTACAAATAAAAGAGACAAGCTAGAAAGTGTTTCGTGGAAGTAAAGAAAAGAAAAGAGGTATTTATACTTGAAGACAACCGTCAAACATGGAAAAAACAATAATGAGAAAAGTCATAATTGAAGGTGTCACTTTGTGACTGATGCAACCGCAGAAAACCCTAAAAGGTACCGAGTAACTGCAGAACCAATCCGAAGGGAACACGTGGATTGAGCATTAAATGAAAGCGATAAGCGACGCCTATGTTCAGAGAAGGATACAATGTTTCGAGGTAAAGCGGCGACAAAATATTCCCGCCATAAATGCATATCCACTTACCAAATATTAATTGATAAATAAATGGTAAGTGGGGGGACTATCTGTATTGGTAAAAAAGAGTTTCACACATAAGATGATTCCTGACAACTCAGCCAGCTACGTGGACCAAGAAAAATATGACAGCTGGATATGATTCTATAAAGAGGTATGGAACAGAGAGGTACGGATCAATAAACCTACGGGGTAATCAGCTACGGGAAACCCAACCTGGTTAGGACAGGGAAGAGATTCGGTCAAAATGAATCCGAACAGAACTACGGGCAGATCCAGAGATCCTGAATTAATGACTCACACGTTACACAACCTTCAGGCAACAGTTACAGTTATCCTTTGAAATGCCCCATTAATGTAAAAATTAGTCATTAATGAGTGATCATTGTAAAAGGCAGACGTTATATTGAGAAACTCCCTATATAAGGGGAGAGAAAATGGCTTGTAAGGACATCTGTACTACGAATAAAATACACTTTACTTTTCTGAAGCATCTTATATCATCATTTACTTATTCTTCTTTACTTAATATTATTTCCTTGATTATCAGTAACCTGTATTCATCCTAAAAATAGCTTTGGTCAAAGGATCTAATTATTTGGTTAAACAATGTCCTCAGGGGGTGGGGGTGGCGAGGGTGAGCAGGGGGTGGGGAGCGGGCCAGTGGTTGGGACGGGAGGCAAGGGTGGGAAGGGGAAAGCGGGAGCTCGTAGATTGAGGATTGGGTCGTGGAACATAGGCACGCTGATGGGTAAGTCCATTGAGTTGGCGAAGATTCTTCAGAAGAGGAGGTTTAACATAGCTTGTGTACAGGAGACTAGGTGGGTAGGGTCAAAGGCGAGGAGTGTAGACGGGTTCAAGTTGTGGTATTCAGGGGTCGTGAGGGGTAAGAATGGAGTGGGCATATTGGTGGATAGGGATCTTAGGGAGTCCGTGGTTTAGGTTAGGCGAGTGAATGATAGGTTAATGTCTATTAAATTGGTGATTGGTGGATGCACCCTCAATGTTATCAGCACTTACGTGCCGCAAGCATGCCTGGATGAGGAGGTTAAGAGGCACTTCTGGGAGGGATTGGACGGGATGGTGACTTGGTGAGTAGTATTCCCCATTCTGAGAGGTTAGTTATTGGAGGGGACTTTAATGGTCATATTGGGGCAGCTGTTGGTGGCTATGGCGAGGTGTTGGCGACTTTGGCCTTGGGGTAAGGAACGGAGGAGGCACTTCGCTGCTAGATTTTGCTATGGCTTTCGAGCTGCTGATTGCGAACTCGTCTTTCCAGAAGAGGGAGGAACATCTGGTTACTTTTCAAAATTCTGCGGTGAGGACTTAGATTGATTACCTCCTCCTCAGAAGGGGCGATATAGGGTTGTGCAAGGATTGCAAGGTTATTCCGGGAGAGTCCCTCGCGACTCAACATAGACTCTTAGTGATGGACGTTGGTCTCTGGGTGAAGAGGAAGATGAGGGATGCTCGGGGCCGACCGCGGATTAGATGGGGGGCTTTGACTAAGGAGAAAGCCCAGGAGTTGGAGAGGAAGTTATCTGATAGTGGATCTTGGAGAAGTTCTGGGGACGCGAGCGCTATGTGGTCTGAGACAGCAAACTTGGTAAGGGAGGCGGTGCGAGATGTGCTAGGGGTAGCAAAGGGTTATTCAGGCAGACACCAAGGTGAGTGGTGGTGGAATGATGTAGTCCAGGGAAAAGTTGAGGCGAAGAAGGTAGCGTTCGCTAAGTTGGCAGGGCGCACAAGCGAGGAGGAGACGAGAGTGAACAGGGAGAGTTACAAAGTGGCGAGGATGGAGGCGAAGCTGGCGGTAACGGAGGCCAAAAATGCGGCGTTTGGCCGTATGTACGAGGAATTGAGGGAGAAAGACGGGGATAGGAAGTTATTTCGGTTGGCTAAAGCGAGCGAGAGGAAGTCTCAGGATCTAGACCAAGTGAGGTGCATCAAGGACGAGGATGGTAGAGTAATGATGGGGGAGTCTCAGATTAAGCATAGGTAGCAGTCGTACTTTTGGGGCCTGCTTAACGAGGAAGGGGTCAGGATATAGAGCTAGGGAAGCTGGGGCATTCGGAGAGTCATCGCGATCTTGGGTACTGCAGGCGCATTAGGGTGGAGTAGGTCGTGGGGGCGTTGCGTAGGATGAGTAGGGGTAGAGCGATCGGGCCGGACAAAATTCTGGTGGAGTTCTGGAAATGCGTGGGAAGGACAGGATTGGAGTGGTTGACTAGGTTGTTCAATGTGATCTTCAAGACTATGAGGATGCCGAAGGAGTGGAGATGGAGTACAGTGGTGCCTTTGTATAAGAACAAAAGGGATATCCAGTGTTGTAACAACTATAGGGGTATCAAACTACTAAGTCTTACCATGAAAGTCTAGGAGCGGGTGGTTGAGGCGAGGGTGAGGAAGACAACGTCTATATCCAAAAACTAGTTTGGTTTCATGTCGGGTCACTCCACTACGGAAGCTATCCACCTTATTAGGAGATTGGTGGAACAGTTCAGGGATAAGAAGAAGGACATGCACATGGTGTTTATTGACTTGGAGAAGGTGTATGACAAGGTCCCTAGGGAGGTGCTATAGAGGTGTTTGGAGGCGAAGGGCGTGCCGGAAGCCTACATCAGAGCAATCAAGGACATGTATGATGGAGCTAAGACTAGGGTTAGGACGGTGGGTGGAGACTCAGAGCATTTCCCGGTGGTTATGGGGATTCATCAAGGATCTACGCTTAGCCCATTCTTATTTGCCTTGCTGATGGATGCACTAACACACCATATTTAAGGGGATGTGCCATGGTGTATGTCATTTGCTGATGACATAGTTTTGATTGACGAGACGAGGGTCGGTGTTAACGAGATGTTGGAGGTCTGGAGAAAGACCCTCGAGGCTAAGGGTTTCAAGTTAAGCAGGTCTAAGATAGAATACCTGGAGTGCAAGTTTAGCGCCGAGTCGAGTGAAGTAGGCAGCGACGTGAAGATTGGATCTCAGGTCATCCCCAAGAGGGATAACTTAAAGTACCTTGGGTCGGTGATTCAGGGGGACAAAGAGATCGACGAGGAAGTCACCCATCGTATTGGGGCGGGGTGGATGAAATGGAGGCTTGCATCAGGAGTCTTGTGTGACAAGAAAGTTCCTCTGATACTCAAGGGTAAGTTTTACAGAGCTGTGGTTAGACCGGCCATGTTGTATGGGGCAGAGTGTTGGCCGGTTAAGAACTCCCATATTCAGAGGATGCAGGTTGCGGAGATGAGGATGCTCAGGTGGATGTCCGGGCACACTAGGATCGACAGGATTAGGAATGAAGAAATTCAAGCGAAGGTGGGGGTGGCCCCGGTGGATGAGAAGATGCGGGAAGCGAGGCTCAAATGGTTCGGGCACGTGCGAAGGAGAAGCCTCGATGCCCCGGTGAGGAGATGTGAGCGGCTGACGGTGGTTGGCTCGAGTAGAGGTAGAGGGCGGCCTAAGAAGTATTGGGGAGAGGTTATTAGGCAGGACATGGAGAGATTGCGGATTACCGAGGACATGGCCCTTGATAAGAAGGTCTGGAGGTCTAGCATCAGGGTTGTAGGATAGGGGATTCTAGAGCTTTTCTTACTTCATCCCCGCGGAGAGGCGGGGTTAGGTAGGGTTTACCATAGATGGCTTGCGTATTGTATTGTGCTCCCGGACGGTAGTTTCTGGTTGATATTATTGCATGTCATTTATTTTATGCTTTCTTGTTTAGGCTATTATTTCTGTGATTTCTGCTGGAGTTACGAATGAATTGTCTTTTCTTTCTTGTTTTACTTTCCTTAGCCGAGGGTCGATTGGAAACAACCTCTCTGCCCTATCGGGTAGGGGTAAGGTCTGCGTACGCATTACCCTCCCCAGACCCCACTTTGTGGGACTTTACTGGGTAGTTGTTGTTGTTGTAATGGAATAAGGCCAAGTGCCATTAGTGACTTATTTCCTATTTGTTATCTTAGCATCGTTTTGGGTTTCGTCTATCATATATTAATGAAATGAGGCATTTTGGCATCTAAGTTCTCCAAATTAACTTGTCGCTAGGCCTACCTCGGGCACAACGAGGCTCCCAAATTAGGACACGCATTTACATCCTTGCAATATGTGTTTAAATACTGCAAATATTTTTATCATAATCCTCACTGACTTGGTTATTTTTGTCTTTATTTTCTTTCTTTTGATTATTCCCCTTTCCCAAAGGTTGGTTCGTGCATTATGGCATCATCAGCATATCATACAAGATCCAAGGTCCCTCCACCTTCTCCTCATCCTAGTCCACCTAAAGGAAAAGGCAAAGCGAAGATGGAAGACCTGAATAACATCAGAAAGGAAAACACTACCCCAGTTGAACATCCAGAGGCTTCTGACAGTCAGGGTACTCAGGTACAGAATGACGTCGTGTCACAACTTGAACAAAGGCTGTTGAAACTCCAAGGAGAACTTGAACATGTTCGGAACCTAGAAAACTTGTCCTTCTCACTCAGTGTTCCGGATGTCAGCCACCCGAACACTCAAAACCCTGCACCACCTCAGAATACACCCAACAACAAAATCTTCCTGCAACTCACCATTACACAACTCCACCACAAAATCAAACCATCCCACCACAATACCAGCAAAACACTTGCCACACTCCACGAAACACCCCGCCGGTCATTCCTGAACCTCAAAATTACACCAATGATCACCACTATGCTCAAGCTCCAGGACACCAAAGCAACCCTATATACAACCGCCAGACCATTCCGGTAGTCGAGAATAGCAGAAGGCTCGGTGGAGAAACTTACCACCACATCGAGTGGGTCAATGCAATTGACAAGGATAAGTGGTGGGACATTAAGATATCCAGCATGATGAATTGGAGCGGATACGAACCTGGAAAGGGTTTTGGTAAGAATCTTCAGGGAATCTCCAAGTCGATACAGTTGAAGCGCCACGACACTACTTTTGGCCTAGGGTATAAGTACACTTGGAAAGAATACAGAAGTTGGTCGCCACCATGGCGCAGTCCTTACTATCCATTGGAGAAGCCCATACCACACCTGGAACAAACTTTCCAACAAGCCGACATCATATGGGGATCAGAAGAGGAGGAAGCATTAGCAACCTTAAGGAACTTATTCCTGGAGGACAAGGATATGGATTGTTGTGTCATTGTCGAGGAGGAGGAGGAGGAGGAGGAGGAAGGCCCTACCATCCAAGCTGTGAGCAAGGGATCATTCCTCAGAAACTGGACTGTCAGACCATCCAGGGCCCGACGCGTCCCGGGGTAGCAAGGTTGAACGAGCACTGTTTATTTTATTTACTAATGATTTCCCTTTTTGCAATTTTGTTTTAAATAAAACCTCCAGTGTTCAAAACGTTTGTTAAATTATTGAAAATTGCTTTTTATGTTTCAATGAATCGACATTGAGTATTATCATTTTCTCTCATATTTTTACCTATACAGCATTACTATTTCCTGTCTTGATGAACCAATGACTGTGACATGCAATGAGACAACGCAACAAAAGGATAGCGATTCAGAAGAACAAGAAGATATCATACCCGAGGAAATCGTCAGGGAAGTAGAGGACTTTGAAAACAAGCCTAAGTCCAATCTAGACGAGACTGAAGTAATCAACTTGGGAGATTCAGAGACTGTCAAGGAAACTCGCATCAGCATCCACTTGTCCCCGTCAAAGAGGGAAGAGTACACACAATTCTTGAAGGAATATGAAGACATATTTGCATGGTCGTATGATGATATGACTGGTCTAAGTACCTCTATCGTGTCTCACAAGTTACCCACTAATCCAATGTGCCCACCAGTGAAGCAGAAGCTTCGGAAATTTAAGCATGATATGAGTCTGAAAATCAAGGAGGAAGTCACTAAACAAATCAATGCCAAAGTTCTCAGGGTGGTTGAATACCCAACATGGTTAGCCAACATTGTGCCAGTGCCGAAGAAGGATGGAAAGGTCAGGGTTTGTGTCAATTACCGGGATCTCAACCGAGCTAGTCCGAAGGATGACTTCCCCCTTTCAAACATACACATCCTAATCGACAATTGTGCCAAACACGAACTTCAGTCATTTGTGGATTTTTTCGCCGGTTACCATCATATCTGGATGGACGAGGAGGACGCTGAGAAAATGGCTTTCATTACGCCGTGGGGAGTATACTGTTATAAGATGATGCCATTCGGCCTAAAGAATGTTGGGGCCACCTACATGAGGGCCATGACTACCATCTTCCATGACATGATACATAAAGAGATCGAGGTGTATGTGGATGACGTCATCATCATGTCTAAAAAAGCCACTAACCATATAGCAGATTTAAGTAAGTTCTTCAACAGATTGCGGAAATACAACCTAAAACTAAACCCTGCAAAGTATGCATTCGGGGTTCCTGCTGGAAAGTTGCTTGGATTCATCATCAGCCGCCGAGGAATAGAATTGGATCCATCAAAAGTCAAAGTCATCCAGGAGCTGCCACCACCAAAGAATAAGAAGGAGGTAATGAGTTTTCTGGGACGACTAAACTACATCAACCGGTTCATAGCCCAGTCCATAGTCATATGTGAACCAATATTCAAGATGTTAAAGAAAGATGATGCAACCAAATGGACCGAGGATTTTCAAAAGGCCTTCGACAGGATAAAGGAGTACTTACCAACGCCACCGGTCTTAGTCCCTCCAGAGCCAGGTAGACCCTTATTACTCTACCTTGAGGTACTAGATGGAGCTTTCGGCTACGTTCTGGGGCAGCATGACGAGACAGGGAGAAAGGAACAAGCTATCTACTATCAAAGTAAGAAGTTCACTCCATACGAGGCACGATACTCTCTACTAGAACGTACTTGTTGTGCTCTAACCTGGATAGATCAGAAGCTGAGGCACTACTTCTGTGCCTATACAACATACCTCATATCAAGGATGGATCCCTTGACGTATATCTTTCAGAAGCCCATGCCCACTAGCAAGCTGACTAAATGGCAAATCCTGCTGAGTGAGTTCGACATCATCTCTGTGACTCAGAAAGCGGTCAAGGGACATGCATTGGCAGATCATCTTGCTGAGAACCCTAAGGGCGGAGAATACGAACCCCTAAATACGTATTTTCCCGATGAAGAGGTATTATTCATAGGAGAAGACATAGTTGAATCCTATTATGGCTGGAGGATGTTCTTTGACGGAGCAGCAAATAGAAAATGAGTCGGCATTGGAGCAGTCTTAGTATCGGAAACTGGCCAACATTATCTGGTACCTGCTAAACTCAGATTTCCCTGCACCAACAACATGGTGGAGTATGAAGCTTGCATACTAGGGCTCAACATGGCCATCGACATGAATATTCAGGAGTTTCTAGTTATTGGCGATTCAAATTTGCTTATACATCAAGTGCAAGGAGAATGGGCCACCAAGAATTCCAAGATATTTCCATATCTACACCATGTGCAGGAACTGAGAAAGAGGTTCACAAAGACAGAATTTCGGCACGTCCCCAGGATTCAGAACGAGTTTGCCGATGCACTGGCCACTTTATCATCCATGATACAACATCCAGATAAGAACTTCATTGATCCTATTCCAGTAAAGATCCATAGCTAGCCGGCATATTGTGCCCATGTTGAGGAAGAAACAGACGGGAAACCTTGGTTCCACGACATCAAGGAATACTTGGCAAAAAAGGAGTACCCGGAGCATGCAAGTTATACCCAGAAACGTATGCTTCGGAGGTTGTCCAATAGTTTCTTTCACAACAGAGGAACCCTATATAGAAGAACTCCCGATTGGGATTACTGAGATGTGTCGACGCAAAGGAAGCTTCAAAACTACTTGAGGAGATACAAGCTGGAACTTGTGGCCCGCATACGAATGGTTTTGTCTTGGCCAGGAAGATACTTAAAGCCGGTTATTTCTGGATGACCATGGAGACTGACTGCATCCAGTATGTTCGAAAATTCTACCAATGTCACGTACATGCAGACATGATAAAAGTACCAACGAATGAGCTCAACACAACTAGCTCACCCTGGCCATTTGCCGCCTGGGGAATGGATGTCATTGGACCGATTGAGCCCACCGCCTTAAAGGGGCACCGGTTCATTGGTAGCTATTGATTACTTCACCAAATGGGTAGAAGCAGCATCTTACAAGGCTGTGACCAAGAAGGTCGTGGCAGACTTTGTCCGCGACCGAATTATTTGTCAATTTGGAGTTCTGAAATCAATCATCACTAACAACGCCTCTAATCTCAACAGTGATCTGATGAAGGCCATGTTTCCACAACCTATAGACCTCAGATGAACGGAGTTGTAGAAGCCGCCAACAAGAATATCAAGAAGATACTGATAAAGATGGTGGAAAATCACAAACAGTGGCATGAGAAGCTGCCATTTGCCCTACTAGGACATCGCACCACAATCCGCACGTCAACCGGGGCAACTCCCTACTTGTTGGTTTATGGTATAGAAATTGTTATTCCTTCCGAGGTGGAGATCCCTTCCTTGAGGATCATACATGAAGCTGAGCTCAGCGACGCAGAGTAGATAAGGAGCCGTTATAAGCAACTAGCCCTCATAGACGGAAAAAGGATGAATGTAGTGTGTCACGGGAAACTTTATCAGAACAAAATGTCCATAGCCTTCAACAAAAGAGTCAAGACAAGATAGTTCACACCGGGGTAGCTGGTGTTGAAGAAGATTTTTCCGCATCAGGATGAAGCCAAAGGAAAATTCTCTCCAAACTGGCAAGGTCCATACATGGTTCACAGAGTACTAACAGGAGGAGCTCTTATACTTGCAGAAATGAACGGAGAAGTTTGGCCAAAACTGTTCAACACGGATGCAATGAAGTGATACTATGTGTAACTCTTTATGCTTTTCTCAAATAATGTAAGTTGAACTACGCCCGACCTGATTCCCGTTTAAGAGGGGATACGTAGGCAGCCTTATGGATTCGGTCACAATTCAATAAAAAATTTATTTTCCCCCCCAATCAGAAACTGTGGCAGAATTTGAGGAGGACCCTCAAAACTCCGAAGCAAGTTCAGCCGATCGCAACATGTACAACAGTCAGAGATATCAATCCATCTAACTGGGGCAGAATTTTGAGGAGGACCCTCAAAATTCCATAGCGAAAAAGGTTGCAATGTCTTGGATCTTGTCACGGCCATGGTTCATCTAAAAATCTTAAACTATTTTTACTATGTCTTTGCAAAAACTATGCATGCCTGCTTGTAAGGTAACTCTGTTTAGCCAACGCTACCCCTATGATTTGAACAGGATCTTCAGACCAAGCAAAGCAAGTCGAGCAAGTCGACGAAGACACGAACCGACCTCCCCCTTTACAAAACTCACAATTTTTATTTGGATGAAGGAACTAAGAATAAACATTCCTCGAAGTCACAACCTTCACAACAACCGCGATACTGAAATCCGCTACCAGCTAAGAAACTTTGTTATCACTTACTATTCCTTTTACTTTCCTGCATGAGGCTAAGCTCTGCCTCCATATTTGCATAAGGCTAAACGCTGCCTTTTCTTGAATGAGGCTAAGCCCTGCCTCCACATCTGCATAAGGCTAATCTCTGCCTTCACCTGCATGGGACTAATCCCTATCCCACATCCTGCATGAGGCTAAGCTCTGCCTCCATCTGCATAAGGCTAATCTCTACTTTCACATGCATAGGACTAAGCCATATTCCACATCCTGCATGAGGTTAAGCTCTGTCTCCATCTGCATAAGGCTAATCTCTACTTTCACCTGCATGGGACTAAGCCCTCTCCCACATCCTGCATGAGGCTAAGCTCTACCTCCATTTGCATAAGGTTAATATCTGCCTTCACCTGCATGAGACTAAGCCATATCCCACATCCTGCATGAGGCTAAGCTCTGCCTCCATCTACATAAGGCTAATCTCTGCCTTCACCTGCATGGGACTAAGCCCTGTACCACATCCTGCATGAGGCTAAGCTCTGCCTCCATCTGCATAAGGCTAATCTCTGCCTTCATCTTGCATGAGGTTAAGCTCTACCTCCACACTTGCATGAGGCTAAGCCCTGCCTCCATCTGCATAAGGCTAATCTTTGCCTTCACTTGCATGAGGCTAAGCCCTGCCTCAATTAGCATAAGGCTAATCTCTGCCTTCATATGCATGGGACTAAGCCTTGTCCCGCATCTTGCATAAGGCTAATCTCTGCCTGCCTTCACCTGCATGGGACTAAGCCCTGTCCCACATCCTGCATGAGGCTAAGCTCTGCCTCCATCTGCATAAGGCTAATCTCTGCCTTCACATGCATGGGACTAATCCATGTCCCACATCTTGCATAAGGTTAAGCTCTACCTCCACACTTGCATGAGGCTAAGCCCTGTCTCTCCATTTGCATAAGGCTAATCTCTGCCTTCACCTGCATGGGACTAAGCCCTGTACCGCATCTGCATGAGGCTAAGCTCTACCTCCATTTGCATAAGGCTAATCTCTGCCTTCACCTGCATGGGACTAAGCCATGTCCTGCATCTGCTTGAGGCTAAGCTCTGCTTTCATCTGCATAAGTCTAATTTCTTCCTTCACCTGCATGGGACTAAGCCTTACCCCGCATCTGCATGAGGCTAAGCTCTGCCTCCATCAGCATAAGGCTAATCTCTGCCTTCATCTGCATGAGACTAAGCTCTATCTCCATACCTGCATGAGGCTAAGCTCTGCCTCCAATTTACATCCTTTCACCGAGACTAAGCGATGTTTCTCCGACTCTATCTACTTTGCTCCTCTTTCGGGCGAAGCTCTGCCCTCAGCTTCACAAGACTAATCCTTGTCTTGCTAGTTCTATCATCATATTGTTGCATCTCATGGGCTGAAATATCGCCAACTTGTCCAAAGGCGTCATAGTCTAAAGGCATCATCCTCATAGCCGGAAGACACAATATCATCGTCTGAGGATCTCTCAAATTTGTATATCATTATTCAAAGGCGTCATAGTTCGGAGGCACCATTCTCATGGACCAAGAACATCATTTCATGGCCTGCGAATATCTCACTGAACAATTCATGGCCCATGACGTCATGGTCTAAGGATGTCATCCTCAATCGTCCGAAAACAACTTTCATAGTCCAAAAGGAACTTGCATCATGTTTAAATTTCCGCACAATATATGTTTGTAGAATCTTTATTCGCAGGTAACCCGGCAAACAACTGATATCCTAGCAGGAGCGATCTCACTCCAGTTCCTTCGACTATCTCAAACCTGACTTCTCTCGTAAAACTATTCTTGGACCTATCCCGAAACGTTGTGTCCGTTCTTGTGATGACTTCATCGGTATATTTCACCGATGAATCCAGAACTACACACGGCTTGATTCATGTTGAACCAGGGATATGCAGGCAGCTCAGAAGCAGAGTGCGGCCTAAAATCTCTCAATCCATCTCGTTCGGTCAAAATTGGCCATCATATCTTTACCCGACAACTCTTTCATCCTTTTATGGGTAAAGAAGGGTAGTTGTTGATACCCAATTTTTTCCGAAAATAGTTTTTAAAATGCATATATGTCTTCAAAATCATGCATTAGCATCAATTGGTATTTTTTCACAAATTTTTACATTTTTATTAATTTGCCCAGTATTTTATTTCTAATAAATAATTACCAGAATTGCATCACAAATGATTTCAAAAAATATTTCCTGATTTAATTTACAATTTATGGTCCTACTAAGTCTAAATTATTTCATAAATAGCCAAATTGGCATCTTTTGGCTATAATTGCAATAACTTTGCAATTATAGCCCATGCATACAATTTTTGCTTTATTTTACCAGAAATTAGTCGTTGGTATTTTTAAATACTAAATAACCATTTTTAAAACATTTCTATACATGAAATTCATCTTTATAATTATTAATTATTTTACAAACTATTTTAATTAATTTATTTGGGGTATTTAACAAATAGCCTTGTTTAATTTCAATTTCAGCCTAATTAACCATCCCAAATACCCTTATAAGTCAGCCCAAAAGACCCTAGGCCCAAACCCCTTACCTACCCGACCCAATTCTTGTTAATCCTGGTCGTTGATCATTTTTTATCACTGGCCCTGATCCTTCCTACCATAGCTAAACCTAAACCCCCCCCCCCCCCAACCTCTCATTCTCTCCTCTCACCCACCGTCACCCCTTCCCCTTATCTCTCAGATGCTCTCTAATCCTAACCCTAACTCTCCCTCGACGTCACTCATCTACCGTCGTCCATGGTGGTTTCTCACCACCCCAGGACTCTAGTAGCCTCTCCTATGCTGGGTACCTCCGTCTCTAAGGTCCTCAAGGGACCAGGGTTAGTCTGCATATGCCTTTGGCTCCTTCTTGCCTGTTTCAGGCCATTTTGGTTCGATTTCAAGTAAGATCTTCTTATTTCGCCTTAAACCTATGGATTTCTAAGCATATGCCTTCATCTCTGTGTTATTTTTTAAAAACCCTATTTTCGTCCTTTGAACTTCTCAGATATGTACATATCTGAGATGGATCGAACTTATTTCACATGTTTTTATGAAAATCTTCTGATTTTCTAGTGGCTTTCCATTTTCCTAAACTAGGGTTTCCTGAAAATCCTTTTCTCCAAAATGTTTTCTGATTTTAAAGGTTTAATCTTCTATTCTTATGTGTTTTTGACCGATTATGTTGAGTTTGCCTCAACCCTAACTAGTTTATGCTAAAACCCCAATTTTTGACATTTTTGTTTGGATTCTGAGTTTGACCGTGTTACTTGTGCACTGTTTCGTTCTATGCTTTGATTCTCATGATTTTCCTTTAGCTTAATTCGATGTCTTGTGATTTTTACCCTAGTATGTCTTTATTAGGGTTTGTGATTTTATTCTCGGCCGATCCATTATGTTCATACTTGGCCTATTTGCTTATTCATGGAAAACCTATAATTTTTCCTTTAAATCAATGTTATTCTGAGTTTTGATTCACTGATTTATTTCGTTAAAACTTATATGCTGATTCTTGATTATTCCTTTATTTGCGACCTTATTTAGTTTCTTGCCTTATTTAGATTAACTGTGATACTTACAGATTCTTCAAAATTGTTTCCTTAATTAAGCTCCTGTTTATTTACCCCTAATTGCCCACTATATGCTTAAACCTTACTTGATTTTTCTTTCATGTTCTGCTCTTTACCGTTGGCTGATTACCCCTTAATTAGGGGAGACTTTACTGATTTTATGCATGGTTGATTCTATAAATTTCCCTAATTACTAAATAATTGATATTTTACCTTATTTTGTTTAACTCTTAACTACTATATATAGTCACCTTTATTCTCACTTCTACACGAACATTAGTTCAAAACCTTCTTACACTTAAAAGCTCTCTCTCTTTGTTCTTCTCTGTTACTTGCAATCTTCACTGACTTAGCCGGTTGTAAGCCAAGGCTAGCTATTGCACAACATCTGCTCTATACTCTGTGTTTTCTCTCCCTAACTGGTATGTCCTAATTCAATTTTGAAGTCTAGAACTCTATGTGCTTCATTGTTGTTTTAGTTCAATGATCATGAGCCCTAATCATATTCCTATTTACCATCTTGTTTGCTCAATATGTAACTAACATGTATAAATTACATTGCTTAATTATTGTTTCACCTAAGCATGACTGAATTCTGTTTTGTTATATCTGTGATTAATGTGTCTGATAATCTGCCTAGTGCTTCACCTAGCATGTTTTAATCTGTTTTTTTAGTATGTTAGCATGTTTAAAATATGAATGCTTGGGGTGTTTTCCTAGTCTGTTCATTTAGGTTCTTGCTTAATCTGCTTTGCTAAGTTGTCTAGTATTTCAAAGTAACTCTGGCTATGTGCCTAACTTTTCCATCGTTAATACGTTTCTGCATGGCTGTTTTGTGATCCTTGTCCTATGCCTCTACCACCTATTTGATAACCAACCTGTTAATCCTGTCAAGTTCTTGAAAAACCTTTGTGCACCCTATTGTTATATGCTCCACCGTACCCTAATATGTTCAATATGTCCCCAATACCCACAACCCTTGTGTGAAATTTGTTGTTGAGTGATGTTGGACCTAGTTGTTATGTAATCAACCAGGTTGTTTGCTGATTTTTCAGAAGTATTTTCATAGTGTCCTAAACTACTTTACTACTAAACCAGTTCTTATTTTTCAGAAAAACCTCTTTACTTATAGAGTCATTTCAGTATCGGAGTATGCTGTCAGATTCAGTGAGTTGGCGTGTCCGTAGATTCGTTGAGGGGCTCGCAAGATATTCGATTCAGCATGGCTCGGGAGTTAGAGTCGGATGTTTCATTTCAGTAGGTGGTTGGGATCGCTCGCCGAGTTGAGGGCATGTGGGATCAGGATATAGATGACAGGCGGGGTTATGAGAGAGAGGATAGGTGAGGCTAGGAGAGAGAGGACAAGGAGGCGAGGAGGCCTTGTAGGCCGGAGAGATCTTCTGGTATGTATTTTGGAGTTAAGGTACGACATGGTAGAAGTTTTGTGGGTCAGCTAGTTCAGTTTGCACTTCCAGCTTCGGACAATGTTTCAGGTGCTCATGGGTCTCAAAGTACTCGTACTGCACAGTTTCCACAACCACGTCAGCAGAGAGGTTTCTTTAAGTGTGGAGATACCATCCACATAGTGAGAGATTGTCCCAGTCTTCGGGAAAATGTGTCACAACGGGGTATTCAGGCGAGTAGGGGGCGCCCAAGAAGGTGAGGCCCGACCCGTTGATATGTTTCATATAGTAGGCTGGAGGCCGTTGTGCCAGATGTTAACATACATGTATGTTTTGATTTGTTACAGAGGGCACCATTCATATTTCATTTTGGTTCTGCTTATCGGGACGAGTTCCCTTATTTGTTGCTCCATTTATGAGTGAATTTTATGACTTTTTACTATATTTATGCATTTGCGTTGTTGGGAGGTTCTATGAGTGGTAGCCCGTGTCTATTGTGGTTTTTATCCATCATTGAGAGTGGTGAGATTAGAAGTGACCTTGTTGTTCATTATGGTAGGTTTTAGTGTAATTCCTGAGTATTCTTGGCTACAGTCTGTGATTTGGTACTCTACCAGGGTGAGAGTTCAGTAAGTGTTGTGATTTTATTGGCGAAACTGGGTTAGTGAAAGATTTTGATTGGTATGATGTATATTTGACCTGTGATTTAGAGTTGAGGGTGAGACCCTCGCGATTTCATGAGATTTGATATATTTGAGTCGGGCTGTGTGCCGCGGTGGAGAGTTACACCAGGATGAGATTCTTATTTTTTTTCATGTACTTGATATTCCTATTTAAAAATTGATTCTTAATATGGTATTGATAGAGAGTTGTACCCGTGGAGCTTGTTTGATATTTCTCTTATGTGTTTCTCTTTATATATTCAGTCATTTTCGTTCTATGCTTCATGAGCTTTAGCTTGCGGGGTGTGTGCCCGGTGGTGTTAGTTGTGAGTCGTTGATTCGGGTGCATAGTTATGAGGTCTTTGTGGTTCTTTCATCATCGTCAGTGTTGTGGAGATTTGAAACGGGTTTCTATCGGATATGAGGCTAATTGCCGGTGTTGGTTTTGCTTACGGGCAGCCATTGTGATCAAAAGTGTTATAATGGGCCTATGTGTGGCGTGTTATGTTGTTTGGTTGTACCTTGCGTGGGTAGGGCTGAGTTATTGGAGTTGGTTGAGACTGATACCGGGTATGTATTTGTAATCGAGTCTTTTGGAAATGAGTAAAATGTGAGAATTTTGACTCTGAGGCTTATCGGTGTTGGTAGAAAGGCTAAATTACAGTTGGGACGGTATCGTCAGGCTTGTGTGGATTGGGGTAACTTGATATCACATGCGTGTGTATATTGGAGGTGCGCATTTAGTGATTTGAATACTTCAAGGCGATTCTTGGCACGATCGAGGACGAACGTTTGTTTTAAGAGGGGGAGGATGTAATGACCCGTCTGGTCGTTTTGAGAATTTAAGTTTCGTTCGGCGGCATTTGATCTTGAGCAGCTTCGTATGGTGATTTTGGACTTAGGCATTCATCCGGATTTGATTTTGGAGGTCTATAGGGTGATTTGGAGCATTTCGGCGAAAGTTGAAGTTTGGAAAGTGGAGAGGTTGACCAATAGTTGACTTTGGTGATATCAGGATCGGAATGTGATTCTGAGAGTTGGAACAACTTTGTTATGTTATATGGGACTTGTATGCAAAATTCGACATCATTCAGGTTGGTTTGATAAGTTTCGGCATGAGTTTTAGAAGTTGGAAGAATTGGAAGTTCATAAGTTCGATTCATGGTGCGATTCGTAGTTTTGCCATTGTTTGATGAGATTCGAGTCCCTAAGCGAGTCCGTGTTAAGTTATAGAACTTGTTGGTATGCTTGGATGGGGTCCCGGGGGGCCCTGGCGTGTTCCAATCGAGTTTTGGATGTTTTTCATAGTTTTGAGCAGGTTTGTTTCTGGTGTTTCGCACTTGCGACGCTTTGGAGCGCAGGTGTGATAACTAGGGATTTTACCTTGTTTTACACTCTATCTTGCTTAAGTTTTGGATGCAATTATACACAAAATAGTCCAAAAGGCTTACGTGTTATGCTTGTTGCAGGGTTTAGTCAAAAATGATGACCAATAGTCAAAGACCTGCTCAAAAAGGAGCGAAACTTGCACAAGTACCAAGAACAAGCAAAAGCCAAGTTCAATTGACCATCGCGGACCGCAGTCCACTTTATGCGGTCCGCGATGGTGAGATTCAAGGAGCGGTTTTCCAAGGCAAATCCACCGCGGTCCGCGGTCATATTTATGCGGTTCGCACTGGTGAGATCCAGAGAGCTATTCTTCAAGGCCAAATCACCGCGGTCCGCGGTGGTGAGATTCAGAGACATGTTTTGAACGCAAGATCACCGCGGACTGCGGTCAAGAGGTTCAGAGATCCCAAATGTTGAAGGCTAGAATACCTCTGCGGACCGCGTTAAAGCCACCGTGGCTGCGGTCCAGTTTATGCGGACCGCGGTGGCCAAGTTCAGAGCCCAGTTTTGTAAAGCCAAAAGCCTCACCGCGGCCGCGGTCCATTTTGCGCGGTCCGCAGTGACCCCGCATGGGTATTTTTGTCCAGAAAATTCGGCCAAGTATAAATAGTTTCTTTTCTTATTTTTTAGGTTAAGCTCTATATCAGACATATTTTGGGAGCTCGTGGGCGTTTTTCTACAACAAGTTTTTTGTAATTTTAGCTAGATTTCAACATTGAATCCTTCAATTTTATTTTATAATTCAATTACATGGGTTTTGCTTCATCTAATTCCTTGATTTCTTCACTGATTATAAGTAGCTAAACCCATTAGCTAGGGTTGTGGCTCAACCCTAGTGTGGGTATTTAATGGGTTCTTTAAATTAGAGCTTAGATGTTTATGGGTGATGGATATTTGGGTTGATTTGTGGTTTTCTTGTTAAAATTAGTGGTTGCAAACACTAATTGGTGTTCAATTGACTTGGGTCCTTCTTGAGAAAGAAGACTTGAGTCTAGAAAATCAACCCAACAAGGAATTGGGACGAAATCATGAGAATTGATAGTCCCAATTAATGGGTTAAACCTCGAGAGAGTAAAACCCTACTTGAACCTATATTGATTGTGCAAATTTGACACCCAATTGACCTTGAGAAAGGCAATTAGGGCATAGCCACTCAAACTACCGAGAGGTATAGAGTGGGTAGATTTGGCGCATTGGTTATATCATAATTTCCCGAATAACATCTTTGAATTAGATATTAGAATCTGTTATTTACTCGCCTAGGTGAAAGTCATAACCCTAGTGCCTTTATCAAATTAGAAAACAACCCCAAAAGATAATAGTTAGTTCAATTGAAATTATAATTAGTCTAAATCGTAGTTATAATATAAACCCAAAATCATGAAAAGTGCAATTAAGAGCACGGACCACTACTAGATTACCTAGAAACTCAACTCCCACAATCATAACTCCCTGTGGATTCGATCCTGATCCTTCAGGTAAAAGCTGCTCCGACCCTCATCTTGCTACTTTATAGTAGTGTAGGTGAGAGCCGATCACTTTTTGGCGTCGTTGCCGGGGAGTTATACGGTGTTGATTATCTACGTGAATAGTGGTGTTAAGTGTTTTTCTTTCCTTTTTCTGTTAACGTGTGTGTTGAATCCACTCAGGTGCTAATGGCAAATCCTTTGGGAAATGTCATAGAGGAGGTATATGACAACCATGAGGACATTCCAGACCCTCCCCCGCCACCAGCCCCTAGAGCAGCCCCTCGGGTCCTTCCAAACGAGGGGTATGCTAGTTCTATTGTCCCGATGAGAATCCGGGCAGGAAATTTTCAAATAACAAATGTGATGCTGACACTCTTTGAGCAGCAAGGCTATTTCACTGGAGCCGCCCACCAAAATGCTTGCAAACATTTTAAGGGCTTCGTGGATACCTGCTGGGGTAGTAAACAAACGAATGTCTCGGAAGATGCATTGAGACTTCAGTTATTCCCCTTTTCTCTTCGAGGGAAGGCTCTTGATTGGCTCGAGCGGCTTCCCAACCACTCCATATCCATATGGGATGAGCTCGCAGACAAGTTTATTGCAAAAAAATTCTCGCCTAGTCATGTGGCGACGCTCAGAGATGAAATATTAGCTTTTAAGCAAGAACCCAACGATCCTTTGCATGAGATTTGGGAGCGCTACCGGACCATGGTTAAGGAATGTCCAAACAACGACATGACTGAAGCCATGATCCAGCAGACTTTCTACCGAGGGATAAACATTGTCAATCAATGTGTGGTCAATCAGTTGGCCGGTGGAAACTTCATGAAATTGACTTACCCCGAGGCATGTAAGGTATTAGATGAGATGGCTGACACATCGTCATCTTGGCAAAGTAGAGCAAACGTACCTCAAGGTGAGTCCGGTGTCAATAGTCTTCACAAAGAACTTCAAGAACAGGGGAAAGCAATTGCCGAGCTCACTACCACTTGAACCAACTTGCAAAGGCCCACCTTCAACAATTACAAAGGCCAAAGCAAGTAAATGTCCATGGAGGGAGTAAATCAAGTAAGACCTCGGGGAAATCCTAAGCAAAGCAACAATGATCAAAGTGACCAAGGACCAAGTGGGTATAGTGAAGAAGAGCCATATGATGATCAAGAAGAGGATGTTATGTATGCCAATAATTACCAAAGTCAAGGGAACAATCAAAGCAACAATCAAAACTGGAGCAACCAAGGCAACAATCAAAGTTGGGGTAATCAAAGACAAAGAAATTGGAGCAATAACAACAATTCACGAAATTGGGGGAACAACAATAACCAACAATGGGGGAACAACAATGATAATAATTGGAGCTCCAAAATTTCCCTAGACCTCAGCCTAATTTTTATCGCAGACCTCCAAAACAGTACACCGCCATAGCTGAACCCATTGACCAGTTGTATGAGAAACTCAAAGTTGCCGGTTACGTCACCCTTATCCCTGTTTCCAGCCCTAAGAACCTTCTCAGTGGGTTAACCCGAACAAATCCTGTGCATACCATTCCGGTATGAAGGGACACACCATCGATGAATGTCGCTCTTTGAAATACAAGATACAGTCCCTGATTGATAACAAAATCATTGTGGCAAAGGAGCCCACTCCGAACTTCCGCAACAATCCTCTGCCAGACCATAAGGGTGGAGGTATCCATATGATCGAAATAGAAGATGATTGGGACCCCGAGGGATCAATCGGGTTGATCGCAGAAGGTGATGATCCAAAGAAACCAGCAGTCACTCTCAACCCGATCATAGTCCAGATTCAACCGTCTGAGGGTGCTGAGGTAAATATGTCCATACCTCTTGAGTTTGAAGCAGCGCTACCGGCAAAGACACCAGTACCGATTGAAGTTGAGTTCGTGTCTACGGAAAATGCACCCGCACTATTTAAGGTTGCAGTCTTGCCACCCAAGGAACATGTTCCATTTGAAGCCCCAATTCCAGTGGCGATGTCGACCACGCCACCCTTCTATACCAACGCTATCCCGTGGGACTATACAGCTGAGGTGAGAAGGAAGGGAAAGGTCAAAACTGAGGAAGTTGTCGCAGCGCAGGGTATGGCGAGAACTGGTAGGGTCTACACCCCCGAGCATCTGGCCGAGTCAAGCAAGTAGGATGCCAACCGGCCTCCCCTTCTTGAGACAGGTCTAGACGACCTTTGGAGGAAAGTAGAGGCTAAGGAGTATTCAGTCATCGACTAGCTAAACAAGATGCTAGCAAAATATCCATCCTCTCTTTGTTGCAGTATTTCGAGACGCACCGAAGTGCTCTGTTGAAGGTGTTGAGTAAAGCGTATGTGCCAAACAACATCACTAGTGGGGAAATGGCCAACATGGTGGGCCAGGTGTTGGAAAGTCAAAAAATCACCTTCCATGAAGACGAGCTACCACCTGAAGGATTGGGGCACAACAAAGCATTGTACATCACCATGCAATGCGAAGATTATTTCATCACAAGAATCTTGATCGATGGAGGATCCAGTCTTAACATTTGCCCGTTAATAATGCTCAAGAAATTGGGTAAAGGTCTGCATGAGATGAAGGATGGAGCAATCAATGTGAAAGTTTTCGATGGATCTCAAAGGTCCACCATTGGTGAGATAAGCCTATGCCTGCAAATGGGACCAACTTGGTTCGAGGTTGACTTCCAGATGATAGATGTGCCAGCATCCTACAATCTGTCATTGGGACGACCATGGATCTATGCTGCTGGGGCCGTAGCATCAACGCTACATCAGGCAGTGAAGTTCGAGCGGAACCACCAAGAGGTGATTATTCATGGTGACGGTAGCAACCCTATTTACAATCGCCAGACTATTCCGGTGATCGGAGGAACAAGAAAGTTGGGTGGAGAAACTTACCACCATATTGAATGGGTCAATGCCATCAACAAGGACAAATTGTGGGATAGCAAGATCGAGAGCATACTAAACTGGAATGGGTACGAGCCTGGCAAAGGGCTCGGCAAGAACCTTCAAGGAATCTCCAAACCTATCAAGATAAAAAACCATGGCACCACTTTAGGTCTGGGATGTGACTACACTTGGGAAGAGTACAACGACTGGTCACCACCTTGGCGCGGTCCTTACTACCCATTAGAGCAGCCGATACCACATCTGGAGCAGACCTTCCAGCAAGCCGACGTTATTTATGGGTCAGACGAGGAAGAAGCACTAGCAGCAATGAGGAATTTGTTTCTGGAGGACGATGCTATGGATTGTTGTGTTGTTCTCGAGGAAGAGGGGGAGGAAGGTCCTTCCATACAAACTTTGAGTAGAGGGACATACCTCAAGAACTGGTCTATCAGGACAACCAAAGCCCGACGAGCCTCGGGGTAGCAAGGCTAAAACAAACATTACTTATTGTTTCATTTACTAAAATGAGTTTTCCTTTCTGCATTTTTTAATTCCTGCAATAAGATCTTCAATGTTCAAACAATTACTCGATTTATCAAAGCACTTAAAAAAAATTTCTTATGAATCCAATATTTATTGCTACTGTTTTTTCTCATTACTTTATCTATACAGCATTACTATTACTTGTCTTGATGAACTGATGACTATGACATGCAATGAGACAACGCAGCACACGGACGTTGATTCCGAGGAAGATGATATACCCGACGATATTGTCAAAGAAGTCGAAAACTTTGAAAACAGACCTAAGTCCAACCTGGACGAGACTGAAGTTATCAACCTGGCCAAAACCAATCAATTCAGATGTAGTCAAACGTTACTATGTATAATCCTTATGCTTTTATCAACGATGTAAATTGAACTACGCCTTACCTGATTCCCGTTTAAGAGGGGATACGTAGGCAGCCCTATGGGTTCGGTCACAATTCAATAAAATTTTCATTTTCCCCCGCAATTGGAAACTGGGGCAGAATTTTGAAGAGGACCCTCAAAATTCCGAAGCAAGTTCAATCGATTGTCGCACGAGCAACAGTCAGAAGCATCCGTCCGTCAAACTGATGAAGAATTTTGAGTAGGACCCTCAAAATTCCGTAGCAGGAGAGGTTGCAATGTCTCAAACCGTGTCACGGTCGTCGGTTCATCTAAAACTATTTTAGATTATATGTTTATGTGATACTTTTACAAAATCATGCATACTTATTCTTGAAATAGCTTGTTTAGCAAATGCTACCCCAATGATACAGACAGTATCATCAGATCAAACCGAACGAGTCAAGCAAAGTCAGCGGGGATACGAACTAACCTTCCCCCTTTACAAAACTCACGATTTTTCTGTGGATGCAGGCACAAAGAACAAACACGTAGAGAAGTCTCAAATCTTATCGCAATCGCAAAGGCCAAAGTTTGATGTATACACAAAAGGACAAGCATGTTCGAGGTCACAATCCTCAAAGCCATCACACTTGCCGTCATTCATTATCAATAATGCCCCGTAGTCAAAATACCCTCAACAATCACAGTGCCACAATTTATTACCAGCTAAGAATTCCTACCGTCATTTATTTTTCTGCATAAGGCTACCTTTCTGCCTTCCGAGACTAAGCGATGTCTCCATCTGCATTCGCATCTTGCATAAGGCTACCTTTCTGCCTTCCGAGACTAAATGTTGTCTCCATCCGCATTCGCATCTCTGCATAAGGCTACCTTCCTGCCTTCCGAGACTAAACGTTGTCTCCATATTCACTCGCATATTGCATAAGGATACCTTTCTGCCATCCGAGACTAAACGTTGTCTCCATCTAGATTGCATAAGGCTACCTTTCTGCCTTCCGAGCTTAAACTCTACCTCCATTCGCATCTTGCATAAGGCTACTATTCTGCCTTTCGAGACTAAACGTTGTCTCTATCTGCATTCTCTTCTTGCATAAGGCTACCTTCCTGCCTTCCGAGGTTAATCTCTACCTCCATCTGCATTCCATAAGGCTACTATTCCGAGGCTAAACGCTGTCTCCAATTTACTTTTCAAAAGCAACCACTGCCTCAAGAATTATTCATTTCACTTTCCTTTCGAGCTAAGCTCTGCCCCTTTAATTCGCAAGACTAAGCTATGTCTTGTTAGCATCACACTATTGCATCTTCATAGGCTGAAATATCGCCAACCTATCCAAAGGCGTCATCGTTCGGAGGCACCATCTCCATAGCCCGAGAACACCATGTCATGGCCTGAGGATCTCTTTTATCATTTTGCATATCATTATTCAAAGGTGTCATGGTTCGGAGGCACCATCTTCATGGCCCGAGAGCATCATTTCATGGCCTGCGAATCCTGCATCAAGCAATCCATGGCCCAGGACATCATGGTCTAAGGACGTCATCCTTAATCGTCCAAAGACAGCATCCATGGTCCAACGGGAACTCGATCATGTTTAAATTACGCACAATATATGCTTGTATTGTTCATTTGCAGGTAATCCAGCGAGCGACAACCATCCTGGCAGGAGTGGTCCCGCTCAGTTCTCCCAAACTACCCTGTAAGTCGCTTATTCATCCAGCCCTGTATGTTGCGTTCGTTCTTGAAAAACTCCATCGGTATACTTCGTCGATGGCTCCTGAACCACATACGGACTGATTCTTGTAATACCAAGGATATGTAGGCAACTCAGAAACCAGGGTGCGGCCTAAATCTCTTCAAATTGTTTCATTCGGTCAAAATTGGCCATCATATCTTTACCCGACAACTCTTTCATCCTTCCCGGGTAAAGAGGAGCAGCTGTTGATACCCAATTTTTCCTCAAATTATTTTCAAATTTGCATATATGCCTCGAAAATCACTTTTCATGATAACTGATATTTTTTCCATAATTTTACATATTTTATTAATTTCTTTTACAATTTATTCAGTATTTTTATTCAATAATTATACATAAATTGTATTATAAATAAATTCAAAATATTTCCCCAGCTCAATATGTTATTTTAATCCTATTAGGATTTAATTATTTTGCAAATTAGCCAATTTGGCATTATTTAGCTATAGTTACAGCAATTTTGCAATTATGGCCTAATTGTACACTTTATGCTATTTTAATTTAATAATTAGTCTTTATATTTGATATTAGCTAATTACCTTAATTTTCATTTACTTAGCATTAATTTTATTTTACATAATTATTGGCTATTTTATTAATTATTTATCTATTCTTATGGGTATTTAACTAATAATCACTCTTAAAATTTCAATTATAGCCTAAATTGAACCCAATACCCCAACACATCTGATTTAAGTAATCCAATTAACCCATCCCAAAACCTAAATCTCTACCCGGCCCAACCCCACGACCAATCTGAGCCGTTGATCAATTTAAATCAACGACCCAGATTAGTGTTACCATAATTAACCTAGGACTAACCCCCCCCCNAGGACTAACCCCCCCGACCCCTCATTCTCACTCGGTCACTCATCTCTCTACTCTCTCTCTAACTCTCCAGCTCTCTAGAGACTTCCAGTCTCCTCTCCGCCTCCGATGAGGTCCTTCGTCTTCTTCGGCTACCTCTTCACCGGAGACCATGGAGCCTTCACCATCCTCAGGCCTCCTATGGCTCCTTTACGCTGGTAATACTTTCCCTAAGGCCCTCAAGGGACGAGGACCATTCTACTCACACCTTTGGCTTGTTCTCGCCTGTCTCAGGCCTTCATGGCTCGACCTCCAGTAAGGTTTTCACTACTTTCCGGCTAGATCCGGTGATTTCTACACTAACTCTCTCTTTCTGGGTTCTCGCTTTGAAACCCTAACTTCTAAACCTATGATTCTCCTAGATCCGTAATAGATCTATACGTATTATGAGGTTTTTCCTATGTTCCTTTAAAGATTCTCCTATTTTCTTGAACGATTCTTCGTTTTTTGAAAAAAGAACTAGGGTTCTCAAAACCCCTTTTAAATGATTTTCTTTATGATTTTTTTTTAGTATTATCTTGTGGTTCTCATTATGTTTGAACGTTTATTTGAGGTTTTTCCCCTTGTTGTCTGATTTTGTTAAAACCCTAGATCTTTAGTCGTAATCTTGGGTTCCTGAGTTCATTTTTCGATAGTATGTTTACTTGTTCTATTATATTTACTGTGTTCTCATGAATACCCTGTGATTCCATGAATTTTACCCTATGTTTGATTGCTATCATTCATGCTTATTATGTGATCCTACTCTATCTTTGTTCATCAATGTCTCTGAATCTTCACTTCTCCTGCCTGTATTATGTTTATTCCGTAATTCATGTTATGTGAATCCCTGATTCTTATGATTTTACCCCACCTGGCCTCTTAGGGTTTCTAATTTTTGTGAATTTTATTCTGTTTGATCTCATAATTTGTGCTAATTTCTCCTAAATCAGCAATACTTTCTATTTGTGAGTCCCCGAATCCTCGTGATTAATTTCTTCATTGATCTCGCATGATTCTCTATTGATTTCGACTTGTGAAATATTTTATGACCTTATTCTATGGTCAATTATGTTGTTAACTGATTTTAAGCATTTTTCCTTAAATAAAGCATGATGAACTCTGTATTATGTGTGATATACCTGTATTATACCTATGATGTTTCCTTATTGATTATACTCAGCCTCATACGATTCTCTTGCCTATTTTACCACTTGTCTATTACCGTTTGAGTTGGACTCCTTAATCAAAGGGAGTCCTTATACTGATTTGATTCTAATTGGTACCTATTCCTATAATTACTATTGAACTATGATTCTTGCCTTATTCTCTACTTAGTTTTAAACTATAAATACACTGCTCTTCTCATTAACGAGAGGGCATGAGTTAAAAAACTCTCTCCCACTCAAAGCTTTTCTTCTTGCTTTCTTGCTACTTGCTACTGTTACTAAATTAGCCGGCTATAAGCCAAGGCTAATTATTGCACTCTCATGTTCCTCACTTTGTGTTCACCCTCTTTACTGGTATGTTCTGATTTTAAATTCAAGTCCCAAAACCAATATGTTTCTTTTACTTCTTCATTTTATCATGTTTGTAATCTGTTTCTATCTATGGTTTTGCTGCTCAACATGTAATTAACATATTTACACTACTGCTTCATATAGCATGCTAGTTATGCCTAACCCTCTTAGGATATTCCTAAACATGTTTTACTTCCCCTGGTAGTCTATCTCAATGAGGTTCTACCTTGTTTTGAATGCTTGTCTACTTGTTGTCTAGTTTTGATATGCATCTACCTTTCCAAACCGATTTGTCACTCTAAGTGTTTGATTCTATGTTGGTTCTGAAAATCCATATTGTTAGTTATCCACAGCCCATTAGCTCCCCCTTAGCACTTCTGACTCTATGCAACCATTAGCAATTCTGGAACTTATGACCTATTGACTGCTCTTCTTTGAAACTTCTATGTTTCTGCCTGTTATATGTTCACCATACATGCTCTATTTGTCCCTAATCCCCAATGATCCCTATGTGAAGTACTGTGATTTGGTTGTGCTGAACCTGTGGGTATTTAGTCTACTGTCTGTTAATTACCCTACTCTTGTTCATAATATTTTACTACTAAACCCCCTTTCATACTTTTTATAAACTTCAACTGAGTCTTTTCAACATTGTTTCTTGTCAAAACCTTTTTCAAGCACTCTCACTTTACTCCTAAGTCCATAAGTTCTGCCCCCTCGGTGTGAGCACTGCTTTGGGACCCCTGAGCTCCCTTTGAACTCTGACACACTGAGGCTGGCACTTCCACACTGCACACGTTCAGTTCTTGGTTACTAAGTCTGGGTGTGAGCATTGCCCGGGAACTCTTGAGGTCCTTAGGGAACTTTGACACACCCAGATTATGAAAGGCTGTGAAAAACCATATGGCAATGAGGTTTGGAGGACTTGGGCCTATCTGTAGTCTCTCTATAGTATAGCTTCTTATTTTTCTCTATTTCAATTATGTAATTCATAATCCTTGGTCTGTAATAACTTATTGTAAACAACTTTGGGGATGGATAGTGAAAAAGGGAGAAGGGATAACCATGCATGCTATAAGGGGTAGAAACCATGATATTAGGCTTACATTACCTGTGTGTACAATAGGAATCATGCTTAGGACTAATGTGTGAATTAGAAATCATGCTTTTAGGACTTCATGAATCTATTTTCAACACTTTGCCTCAATGTTGTTATGTCACTTCTTGTTCAGTAAATAACAAAAAATGTTGTCATGTGATTATGTTCATGCATTCTAAATCTGAGTACTGCCTTAAATGAGTATTAACAAATCTGCACTTTACCATGTTGCACGTAGAAGTTCTGTCTTAGGTAAGCAACTAATAAACCGTCACTCTTGCATACTCTGAAACCATGCCAAGCTACCATGTCTTTAAGGCTTTCATGTTTACTGCTTTAACAAACAGCATGTCTCTAATTTATGTTCACGCCTACCACTTTGAAATTGATGGGCTTGAAATTGATGTTCACGCCACCAAGTGATGGGCTTGAAATTGATGATAGTTTCCCTGATGAACAACTTCTTTCTGTGTCAATGCAAGAAATGCCATGGTTCGGGGACATTGCCAATTATATTGTCACCGGTGTTGTTCCTTGTGATCTCTCTTCCAACCAAAAGAAGAAGCTTAGGAGGGATAGCATAGATTTTTATTGGGATGAACCATACTTATTCAAGATTTTCAATGATGGTGTCATTCGGCGATGTGTGCCCGAAAAGGAACAAGGATTGATTCTTGAGTCTTGCCACTCCTCACCTTATGGTGGTCATCATGGAAGGGCAAGGACCGCTTCCAAAGTGCTAAGCTGTGGTTTCTTTTGGCCTACCTTATACAAAGATGCTAGTGAGTTGGTGAAACGATGTGATGAATGCCAATGAATGGGTGGCATATCCAAGAGAGATGAGATGTCTCTTACTACAATCCTAGAAGTGGATATCTTTGATGTATGGGGTATTGACTTTATGGGGCCATTTGTGAGTTCTTGTGGAAACACTTACATACGCGTGGCTGTGGACTACGTTTCAAAATGGGTTGAAGTCATGGCATTGCCCAATAATGAGGCCCGGAGTGTGGTTGGTTTTCTGAAGAAGCATATTTTCACAAGATTTGGGACACCCCGTGCCATAATCAGTGACGGGGGGTCTCACTTTTGCAATAGAGCCTTTGATTCTTTGCTACCGAAGTACGGGGTAAATCACAAAGTGTCTACCCCGTATCATCCTCAAGCAAGTGGACAGGTGGAAGTGTCCAATCGTGAGATCAAGAATATATTGGCCAAAACTGTGAATGCTAATCGGACTGATTGGTCTCAGAAGCTTGATGATGCTATTTAGGCCTACCGTACCGCTTTCAAGACCCCAATCGGTATGTCACCTTACCGTTTGGTGTATGGCAAGGCTTGTCATCTTCCGGTGGAGTTGGAGCACAAGGCACTTTGGGCTTTGAAAAAGTTGAATTCAGATTGGGACACAATTGCTAATCTCAGAGTTGATCACTTGAATGAGCTAGATGAGTTCAGATTGCATGCTTACACTAGCTCCTCCTTGTACAAAGACAAAATGAAGTACCTTCATGACAAGTATGCCAAAGAACGGGAATTCAAGGTGGGAGACTTGGTGCTCCTTTTCAATTCTAGAATCTGTCTCTTTCCGGGCAAACTAAAGTCAAAATGGAGTGGCCCGTTTGAAGTTGTATTGGTTACTCCCTTTAGTTCTCTCGATCTCAAGAACAAAAATGGGGAGATTTTTTGAGTGAATGGGCATCGGGGTAAGCACTACCTTGGGAAATTTGAAGATAGCCACGTGGTGGCTTTGATGAAGCTCAATTGAACATGGTAACATGCGTCGTGCCGCGACGTTAAATCAGGCGCTTCTTGGGAGGCAACCCATGTGTCTTTGTTTTTGTTTATCTTTGATTTTCTTGGTAGTATAGGACTCATTTTTGGACTAACTGGTTGTGGGATGTTGTAGGATTATTTTGATGCAGGGCACAAAGCTAAGTGTGAAAAAATGCCTCTCTGAAGTTTGTACTGCGGACCGCGATCGATTTTATGCGGTCCGCGGAGCTTGCACACACAAAAAGTCATTCTCTGAAGTTGCCGCCGCAGTACCCTTCCACGTGGACCGCGGTGAACTACTGCGGCCGCGGTTGATTTTTCGCAGACCGCGGTGGCCAATTGCCCAGTTACCCATTAATCTGAAGGACCGCGGACCGCGGTCATTTTTATGCGGTCCGCGGTGGGTAGGTATTGTGGGTCCCAGGCCCAACTCTATAAATAGGGTCTCAGGGCTTCATTTTACACTTTATGCTCTTTGATTCTCTACACTATAATTTTAATTGTGCATCACCTTGTAAAGTTCAAGTGCTCATTTCATTCATCTTATCTTCATCCCACATCTAGTAAGTATAATTGTGATTTCATAACTTCTTAATTTTTATTATTTTCTTGATTATTTGGTAGATTTTCTTCTTCTTTTCTCCCATTTTATTCTTTAATCCATTAATCATGTGTAGAGTTTGTTCATAATGCTCAATTTAGACCCATTGTAGTTAATTTCACTGATTAAACACCTAGGGTTTCATCAACACGTGCATTTGAACTTGAATTAACAGTAAAAATTGGAACACTAGGTTTTGAATTAGTGCGGTCCGCGGTGCTTTAAATGTTACAAGTCTCAAACTGATGACCGCGGACCGCGGTCATTTTTGTGCGGTCCGCGGTGACTTAGTTCGGACCGCAGTCAATTTTGTGTGGTCCGATGTGCTTATCTTCAGAGAAATGGGTAGTCTGAACCCCACTTCAACGCGGACCGCAGTCGTTTTTGTGCGGTCCGCGATGCCTGAGTTAGGCAACTCAATTATCATCATCTGATTCTTTTGTGTTCTCTAATCTATGCACTGTTGGATACTAACAAGCTTTAAATGAATTCGACTTGCAGATTATGGTCCAATCAAGAGGAGGTGGTCGAAAACCAAGTGGAAGGGGAGAGTCTTCCCGGGGGAAAAGCCAAGGGACAATCAAACTGGCCCCCAAAGTCCGGCAAGCTATGAAAGAGACAAGAAAAGCAATCCGGGCCATGGATAGAGCTGCTTCCCAATCGGGAAGTGAGTATGTACCTTTCGGAGGAGAGTCTTCAGAATCCATACCAGAGCACTACCCAGACTTTCCGGAGAGGTTTAGGTTGACCAATGAACCCTCTGACTCTCCTCCTGCCCAAGCATCAGCCCATTCTGAGTCGTCTGAAGGCTCAGCTGCAGGGAGTGCCCATGAATACTCCACCTCACCTACAACATCTCTATCAGGTGAGCACTCCGAAGAAGAAGAGGCAGGGGATGAGACCCAAACAGGGGGTGAACCCCGAGTAGGGGGGGTTGAAAGAACAAGAAAACCGGAAAGCATGGCAAGATCGTTTTGTGAGTGAACCGCATTTCATAAATTCCGGGAATAGTGGCCTAAAAGGAAATTGATCCTAGAGCGTAAATTCATCACAAGGGGATTTTTTCCGGATAAACCCAATGTGAAGAGACAGTTCAGGGAGAGGAAAGGCTGGGACTATTTCACTTGCCAGCTGCCAGAGGCAAATGAGCACCTCGTCAAGGAGTTCTACACTAATTTGGCTTATCTGAAAAGGGACTCCAAGGCGACTAAAGTGCGCAATATGACTATACCTTTTTATGGGGAGGCAATAAACAACTACCTAGGGTTCGATGATGAGGATGAGTCGGAGTACTTGGAGAAATTGAGAGCGGGGGATGAGGCTCGTTCATGGCTGGCGGAGCACTTGGCAATACCAGGTGAAACCACATACTGGTTGCAAGCAAGGAAAGTAATTCTGAGGAGGACATTAAAATTTGAGGCCAAAGGTTGGGAGACGTTCGTGTGTAGCAGGCTCGACCCCACCTTCCATGAAAAATCTCTTCCTCTCAGGCGGGCTGTGCTGATTGCTTCTATCATGGAAGGGATCCCAATCAATTTCGGGAATGTGATGTCAAGGGTTATCAATCGGGTGGTGAATGAAAGTGATAGAGCCTATCCCTTACCTAATTTCTTGACCATGTACCTTGAAGATCAGAAAGTAGAAAAGAGGAAGTTTGATGTAAAATTGAAGCCAAAGGCTCCGTTCTCCTGGTACAGCCTTCAGGGTGATGATAACCCCAAGAGCAAAAGTTTCAAAGGAAAAGCCATCACTTCCACTGGCCAGTCTGAAGAGCTAGTGGTTGTAGTGGCATCTTCTCACCCTGCCTCAGCCACTCTACACATTGTTGGCCCGTCCACTTCAGCAACCCCAGTCATTCCTTCATCACGGGCATATCCTCTGACTGCCCACAGACTGAGCCAGTCCCTTGCCAGTATCAACAACTGGATGCATGCATCTACTTCTAAGTTGTATGTGGCAGCCCAAGTTGCACCTCCCCCACCACAGGTTCCCCAATCCGTTGAGGATACTCTCAAGGAACTTCTGGCCAACCAGAAGAAAATCCTTGATAACCAGAAGTTCCTAGAAGCTATTGGTTCTCACGGGAAGGCACTAAAGGATCTTGCAAAGGAGACCAAGAAGCTAAGGAAGACCCGTGCATCCAAGGAGTCAGTGAAGAAGCTAAGTAAAGAGGTAGATAAGCTGAAGGATGATCACTTGCCATTAGACCTGCTGCTGCAGGACCCTGCTGCCCAACCTGAGCTAGAGCTGGAGATTGAGAGGCCAGCAAAGAGGAGGAGAGTGCTTCCCCATACAGAGGGCATTATGATAGAGTTGGCAGACCCACAAGGAGATACATCGAGTCAGCCACAACTGCCAGTACAGGCCCAGGTTACAGAGGAGGTCCAGGTCCCGATGGAGACACAAGGTTCTGGGGATCAGTCACAGGTTCCCATGCAATCCACAGACCCCGGGACCCACACTGAGGATCCCACACAGACGGAGGGCCTATAGGGAGTTTCTCTTTACTCTCTTTCTCCTTACTTTTTGAGCTTATTTTGCTAGTTAGCATTGAGGACAATGCTAGCTTTCATTTGGGGGAGTAGCCGTATTTTGGTTGGATTTGGATGACTGTATAAATTAGATACTATTTTTATTATGCTTTCTTTTTGAGTTTGGGTATGTACATAACTTTACTATTCTACTACTTTTCATATTTTTTTTTCACTTTTTGGTCTGTATATAAAGTTACTTTCTAATGTATATATTCATTCTCCCTTATGTATATTCGATTAACTCCCCTCTTGTATATATTCATTCTACTTTACGCATTTTATTTTTCGCATTTTTCCCTTTTATAGCTTCTTATTTTATTTTTGTAGCTTCTTGTTTTGAATTTTTCGCGTGCAATAAGCCTTTGGTTTTCTTAATGCCACGGTTCTTTCCAAAGGTGAAAGTTGTGTGAACCGGGTGGCTCTTCCCGAGGATGGATGGTGTGACAACTTTCTTAAGGGTTTGAGTATGTTTTTCTTTCTTTTTGATTTTTGTGTAAATAGTAGTTGGCAAGAAATGGTACCTCAAGCAAAGCTTCACTTGGGACTAACACATTTTCCTTTGATCCTATGGTCAAAAACAAATCGTTGTGTTTAGGATGGTGAAAGTCGTGATCTTGAGACTCTTGTGTTGGCCGATAATCATCAAGTGGTTTTTCGGGACCATTGCATTGCTCAAATCATAGCTAAGGTCGTTGTGGGCCCCCGACTCTGTTTCTTTAGCAATCCCATAGCTTGAGTGTTGAGAATTTGAATTGCAAGTCCAAGTCTCGTGCCATTAGTCTAGAACTTGCCCTGAATGTTTGTCTAGGCGAAATCCTAAGTGTAGTTTGACTTGAGATGTGATTATAGGCTCTCCTTGATCCGAACAGTGACTTGAACATTTCCATAGACTACCAATGACAATTTTCCTAGTCAACCCTTTTGAGCCTTAGACCTTTTTCTTTCAAAAAACCACGATACAAGCCTTACCAATTTTAATCCTCTCTTGGCACCCCTTTTTCCCTTAGCAACAGGCAAAAACGTAAGTTTGAGGGAGAGACGAGGAATGCAACAAAGTGAAAAAGAAGGTACAAAAAGGAAGAAAAGGAAAGGCAGTGAAAAATAAAGAAAAGAAAAATCAAAAAGCCAAAAAGAATGAACAAGTTAGAAGAAATAAAAGGGAATCGATGAAAAGAAAGAAATTAAAGGTGTGGAATGTTTAGAAAGGAGAAAAATGATTGAATTGAACAATAAGGAGTGACAATGTGTCTCTCTAACCCCTCAGAAAGAGCTAAATGACTCAAGAAGTCAAGAGAATGTGAAGCAAATGAAGTGCTTAAGGGAAGATAGAACTCACCTTTACCAAATATTTCCTACCTTAAACCAAAAGCCTTCATCATGTGTCCACAAAAGTCCTATATGATCTTGAGTTGAATGAAGCTTACATTAGTGGCGACTCACATAAGGGGCAAGCCTATGGTACTTTGATCCGGACTTGAGTCTTTTCCTTGAGAGAGATGAGTAAACTCCCATTATCCTCGTTCTGAGTGTTTAATGATTCATTTGCATTGAGGGCAATTGTTGGTCCCAATTGATGCTAGACGAGGTCACCATAGGATAGCTGAATTTTCTTGAACTTACTCAAAAAGGGGTGGGGCTTATTTTGTTTGCTTGAGTACAAGCAAAAGCTTAAGTTTGGGGGAAATGATAACTAGGGATTTTACCTTGTTTTACACTCTATCTTGCTTAAGTTTTGGATGCAATTATACACAAAATAGTCCAAAAGACTTACGTGTTATGCTTGTTGCAGGGTTTAGTCAAAAAGGATGACCAATAGTCAAAGACCTGCTCAAAAAGGAGTGAAACTTGCACAAATACCAAGAAAAAGAAAAAACCAAGTTCAATTGACCACCGCGGACCGTGGTCCCGTTTATGCGGTCCGCGGTCAAGAGGTTCAGAGATCCCAAATATTGAAGGCTAGAAGACCTATGTGGACCACGGTCCTTTCTTCGCGGTCCGCGTTGAAGCCACTGCGGTCGTGGTCCAGTTTATGCGGACCGCGGTGGCCAAGTTCTGTGATGACCCAAAAGGTCATCCTAAGTAATTCCAGCTAAATTTGTATTCCGAGGCCTCGAGAGACTCCGTTAATCTCACCGAGATATGCGTGCGCAGCCCGGGCAGGTAGCTGGGAAACTTCCATGTGAAAATTTGATAAAAATGGGATTTTTGAATTGAATAATTGAATAAAGTTGACTTTTGCCAACATTTTTGGTAAACGGATCCGGACCCGTGATGTGACGGTCCCGGAGGTTCCGTAGTAAAATATGGGACTTGGGCGTATGCCCGAAATCGAATTCCGAGGTCCCAAGCCCGAGAAATGAATTTTTAAAGAAAATTGTTTTCAGGAAATAATAAAGGATTGTGAAAATGAGTAATTATGTGAAAGCCGGGTTACCAGGCCCGTATTGCGGTTCCGGATACCGGGACATGTTTATTATATGTTATTTGTCCTATCTGTGAAATTTGGTGTGAAACGGACTTGATTTGATTGGTTTCGGATCAAAATGAGGAAAAACTGGAGTTAATGAAGTTTTGAGGTTTTTGAAGAATTTAAAATTTGGCTTGAGAGGTGATTTTATGTTCCCGAGGTCCAAATGAAATTCCGAGATCAGGAATAGTTCTGTTATGTCATTTATAACTTGTCTGCAAAATTTGAAGTCGTTCCGAGTTGTTTGGGTCGGTCCGGCGCGTTGAAGTGAATTCTAGAATTTCAAAGTTCTTAAGTATGATTAATTTGGTTTTGGGGTTGGATTTCGAGTTCCGTTGTTGTTTTTCATGTTCCGGAAGCTCGAGCAAGTCTGTTTAATGATTTGGGACTTGTCGGTATTTTTGGACGGGGGCTCGGGTGGGCCCAGGAGCCTCTTGTACCCCGCACGAGGCCAAAAACCAGCAAAAACCACTGCTGGTGCACAACAGCTGGTGTGACCGCAGGTGCGGGACCGCCCCTGCGGTCCCAGCCTTCGCAGGTGCGACGCCTCTCGCAGGCGCGACTCTTCCTCTGCTAGAGCGGGACCGCTGGTGCGGTTCCCAACTCCGCAGGTGCGAGCCCAGGGGCCCAGGCCTTCTTCCGCAAGGGCGACCATTCCCTCGCAGGCGCGAGACCGCACCTGCGGTCCTAAGTTCGCAGGTGCGGAACCCCCTGTTGGCAGGCCTCTTAAATACACTAAATTTAGGGTTTTCTTCACTTTCACCCATCTTCAACCACCATTAGAGAACCACCAAGCTTGGGCAACACCTTCCACGACCACCCACTGTAAGAGGTAAGTTAAAACCCCATAAAACTTCTAATTTTAACATTAATTCCTAGTTTAATTCACTACTAAATCACCTAAAATTATTGAATTAGGTAGTAAACTTTAGGGTTCTTAGGGATTTCATAATTTTACATGTTAGTCCATGAATCCTTGTATAAATTACATAACTTCGATCCTTAGACTCCGAGTAATTGATTCCTTCATGAAATTTCAAAAATCTAAACGTGAGGGCCCGGGGTCGAATTTTAGTATTCTCGGAGGAATAGTAGGAAATGTATAATTT